>CM055127.1:174087944-174163794 GCA_029206835.1 Rana muscosa
ACAATGACGGCGATTCGCGCAGCCGTGCCAACCTGCCGCAGTACACCTGGGGCAGCTGGTCGGCAATTAGTTAAAACAACCCAATCTTTACAGTAATAAAAAAATAAATAAACTATTAAGAGCCTGTAAAAGAAGCTGATCAACACTTACCCTTCTGGTGGCTGTTGAGTACAATCTTTGCTATGGGTGCCACAGTCCTTCTTTTGACAGGAACCTCTCCCTGGCGCTAAATACACTGTCCTTCACCAGCAGGGATCCTGTCCCTACTCTATACACTTTGCAAATGTGTGCCAATTGCAGTGGGACAGCGCTAATTATTAGCATTACCCTAACTAAAGATAGTCGCGAAGGACTTCCAGACAGCTGCTTCCCTAATGACACCTATGGTAGGGTGACCAGATGTCCCCAGTTTCAGGGGACAGTCCCCGGATTGAGGACACTGTCCCAGGACCAAGTCTGTCCCCGGTTTTGAACAGGGGCTGGGGCAATTTCAAAGACAGTCAGTGCAGACTTAAAAAAAAAAAATTCTGAATTACACCCCCCTGCTCTGCCGCTCCTACCAGCTTAGGGGGGTGTATTTTTTTCCATTATCTGTGCCCCTTTCTGATGATCATGTGCTGGTCGGAGCGGAGGTAATTTTTCTTCAGTTTCGGGTGCCCATTCAGCTCCGCTCCCATGTTCTTCTGCCTTGGCTCAAGTCCCGGCCAGCCGCCTGCCTGCTTATCTCCTTGCCTTCCCTGGCGGAGTGATCTTCCTCCGCTCCCCACCCAGTAGTAAGACTTGACAGGCTGTGAGGCGGGCGGCGTCGGCGATCGTCAGAGAGTCGCTGATTGCCGCCATTACTAGTAAAAAAAAAAAATATGCCCCCGGATTTCATTTTAACAATCTGGTCACCTTAAACTATGGAGCAGTGGCGTTTGCCACTTAGCCTGGCACTTACCTGGATAGATAGATCCAGATAGATGGGGATGTCATCCAGCGCAGCGGGGTGTGGGCAGCGGCTCCAGGCTAGCTGGGGTGAGGGGTCCGGGCAGCGGCCCCAGGCTAGTGGATGCGGGGTCCTGGGCAGTGGCCCCAGGCTAGCGGGTGCTAGGTCCAGGCAGCAGCCCCAGGCTAGCGGGTGCGGGGTCCGGGCAGCAGCCCCAGGCTAGCGGGTGCTAGGTCCAGGCAGCAGCCCCAGGCTAGCGGGTGTGGGGTCCGGGCAGCGACTCCAGGCTAGCAGGTGCGGGGTCCGGGCAGCAGCCCTAGGCTAGCGGGTGCTGGGTCCGGGCAGCGGCTTCAAGCTAGCAGGTGCGGGGTCCGGGCAGCGGCCCCAGGCTAGCGGGTGCTGGGTCCGGGCAGCAGCCCCAGGCTAGCGGGTGCGGGGTCCGGGCAGCGGCTCCAGGCTAGCAGGTGCGGGGTCTGGGCAGCGGCTCCAGGCTAGTGGGTGCTGGGTCCGGGCAGCGGCTCCAGGCTGGCGGGTGCTGGGTCCGGGCAGCGGCTCCAGGCTAGCGGGTGCGGGGTCCGGGCAGCGGCTCCAGGCTAGCGGGTGTGGGTCTGGGCAGCGGCTCCAGGCTAGCGGGTGCAGGGTCCGGGCAGCAGCTCTAGGGTGGCAGGCTTCCTCTCTGGCTCCACGTCAGGCAGCATCCAATAGGATCGCCTGATGTTTTGGCCAATCGGGAAACAGGTCTCACACCTGCTTCCTGATTAGCGGGGAAAAGATTTAGTGTAAAAATAGGAAAAATTTATTTGCTATCGTCACACAACTGGGTGGGATCGGAATGCAGTGCTCTGCGCCCCGAGCCCACCCCTTTTGGAAGCCTATTAGAGCCTCAGTCTCTAATCATGTGATTCAAAAAACACACCCCCCCTCCATCCCAAAAGTGGGAGAAGAGGGGGGGTGGGAGAGATAAGGCAGAACTTCCCTTTAGGGAGGAGTTCCACTTTAACTACTGATGATGTGTGTATGCCTAAGGTATAGCTAAAAAAAAAAAATATTTTGGATAGAGTGAGGAATGGTTTGTATTCCACTGTGTGTCCCAATTTGGAAAATGTATCCTCTCTATATGTCCAGGCCACCATGTCACTAGGCCTGGAATAGAAGAAAAGTTTTGTGGACAACAGTTATGGTGACAACTATTTACGAGGGAACTTTCGCTTTGGAACTTTCACTTCCTACTTGCCTTCGGGACAAGGAGTGAAGAAATGATATTCTCTACAGAAATCCTAAATACAGCTTGGGGTCCATCCATGGATGTTTGTAGGTGGGCCCTCCAGCTGTTGTGAAAGTCCCATCATGCCTCTACCTTTGGGAGTCATGCTTGTAACTGTCAGCCTTGCAATGCCTCATAGGGTAGGGTGACCACGTGTCCCGGATTCCCCGGGACAGTCCCGCATTTTGCAGGTCTGTCCCGGGCACCTTCATTCCAGGACAATACAGTGTCCCCGAATGAAACTGACACAGCCACCCCCCGGGCCAATCTGATGCCCCCAAAAAAGGGCGCCACATCACTGCTTTACTCACTGACAGTACTCGTCCTGGCTTGAGAATGCCTGGAGGAGCACAATCCCCGCCCCCTGCTTGTGATTGGAGAAATCATAAATCCCGCCTCTTGTGTCCAATCACTGTGCTGTGATTCGTTACATCACAAGCTGGTTTTTGGGAAGGGAGGGTGTCCCTGAATGGTAGTTTGGAAATGTGGTCACCCTACGCCATGCGAAGTCTTCATGTGTCAAATTTTCCCTCCTACGTTGGGCCATTCAGTTGTTTGATTCGTAGATTGAGATCCTTTCTGCCTTATCGTGTCAATGCTTTCCCTCCTGCAGGCATGCCTTCTTCCCTTCCAAGTCCACCTTATTAGTCTCCCCGTAGTTTATTGTCCTCTAATTCAGACATCAATCATGGCGTCTCTTCTATCACCGTCCTCGGCACCTTTATAAGATTTCTGCGCTCGAGGTATCGCGGAAGTCACCTGTCACTGCCGCGCTCATGACAAATTAAAGTAATTACAGCTAAGGAGTGTAAATAAAGAGGTTTAATTCCCTCAACACTTTTCCATTAATATTAACGTCCCTCAACCAGCGGTCCGTAACTTTCCTCTACTCCCGCCAAGAGAGGTAAAGACTGTGCTTCTCTGTCTACAGGTGGAAGAGATCCGGGGCTGTATAGAAAAGCTCTCAGAAGATGTGGAGCAGGTGAAGAAACAGCACAGCGCCATCCTGGCCGCTCCAAATCCTGATGAGAGTAAGTGCCAGTGGACGTGGGGGGGTCTACTTTGGGGGAGGCAGTTGGGCCATTGGGGGGGGTATCTGGGGGCGTGATCAGATTGGAGGTACCTGGGAGGTGTGACCAGGGTGGGGTATCTGGGGGGTCTGATCATGGTGGGAGTATTTGGGGGGTATGATCAGAGTGGAGGGATGGGGGGGGGGGTCTGGAGGTGTGATCAGAGTAGAGGGATGAGTCTGATCAGGGTGGGGTATATGGGGGGTGTGATCGTGGTGGGGGTATTTGGGGGGTATGATCAGAGTGGAGGGATGGGGGGGGGGGGATCTGGAGGTGTAATCAGAGTAGACAGTAGAGGGATGGGGGGGGGTCTGATCAGGGTGGGGTATCTGGGTGGTGTGATCATGGTGGGGGTATTTGGGGGGTATGATCAGAGTGGAGGGATGGGGGGATCTGGAGGTGTGATCAGAGTAGAGGGATGGGGGGGGTCTGATCAGGGTGCGGTATCTGGGTGGTGTGATCATGGTGGGGGTATTTGGGGGGTATGATCAGAGTGGAGGGATGGGGGGATCTGGAGGTGTGATCAGAGTAGAAGGATGGGGGGGATCTGGAGGTGTGATCAGAGTAGAGGGATGGGGGGGGTCTGATCAGAGTGGGGGTATCTGGGGGGTGTGATCATGGTGGGGTACCGGGGGGGGAGTGATCATGGTGGGGTATCTGGAGGGTGTGTGATCATAGGGGGGTGTCTGGGGGGTGTGATCATGGTGGGGTATCGGGGGGGGGTGATCATAGGGGGGTGTCTGGGGGGTGTGATCATGGTGGGGTATCTGGGGGGCTGGAAATGTTGCATATAAGTAAGCCCTGTATAGAGAATCCTACTCTCTGCTGACCATGCACAACATTTAGAGGGGTGCAGACAGGGCCGGCGCCACCATAAGGCAGCCTGGCAGAAGGCAAACTAAAACCTCCATTCTGCACCGGTAGGAGAGAGGGCTCAGTGTGGAGGTTTTAGTTTGCCTGCTATTTAGCTGCTGTCACTGAGAAAGCAGGGAGAATGTCCTCAAGCATGCAGCGGAGGGTGGAGCGGTGGGCAGATGCCAAGCCCGATAGTGTGCAAGCAGTGAGTGCCATGCTGTGCAGTGATGGACGGGGGGGGGTCAGGCGAGGGATTACCCGCGGAGGAGGAGGTCAGGGTGGAAGAGGCACAGCTAACCCTTCTGTCCCTGGTGCTGCGGGGGGGGGGGGGGATTGTGTGTGTGATGGGTGAGGGGGGTATTTGGGGGCTGTGATCAAAATGGAGGGATGGGGGAATCTGGAGGTGGGATCAGGGTGGAGGGATTGGGGGGGGGTCTGGGTATGTGATCAGAGTCGGGGTATCTGGGGGGGTGATCATGGTGGGGTATCTGGGGAGTGTGATCAGAGAGATCGGGGGTATCTGGGGTTTGTGATCAGGGTGGGTTTATCTGGAGGGTGCGATCAGTGTGGTGAGGGGGTACCTGGGGGTGTGATCAGAGTGAAAGGATGGAGGGGGATCTGGAGGTGTAATCAGAGTAGAGGAAAGGGGGGTGTGATCATGGTGGGGTATCTGGGGGGTGTTATCAGAGAGGGGGGTATCTGAGGTTTGTGATCAGGGTGGGTTTACTTGGAGGGTGCGATCAGAGTTGGGAGGGGGGTACCTGGGGTGTGATCGGATTGGGGGTACCTTGGGGGATGTGATCAGGGTGGGGGTATCTGGGAGGTGTGACGAGGGTAGGAGTATCTAGGGTGTGTGATCAGGGTGGGGGTATCTGGGGTGTAAACATTGTGGGGTTATCTGGGGTGAGATCAGAGTGGGGGGGTATATGGGGGTGTGATCAAAGTGGGGGGTGTAATCTGGGGGTGTGATCAAAGTGGGGGGTGTAATCTGGGGGTGTGATCAAAGTGGGGGTGGTATCTGGGGGTGTGATCAGGGTGGGGGTATCTGGGGGTGTGATCAGGGTGGGGGTATCTGGGGTGTGTGATCAGGGTGGGGGTATCTGGGGTGTGTGATCAGGGTGGGGGTATCTGGGGTGTAAACATTGTGGGGTTATCTGGGGTGAGATCAGAGTGGGGGGGGTATATGGGGGTGTGATCAAAGTGGGGGGTGTAATCTGGGGGTGTGATCAAAGTGGGGGGTGTAATCTGGGGGTGTGATCAAAGTGGGGGTGGTATCTGGGGGTGTGATCAGGGTGGGGGTATCTGGGGGTGTGATCAGGGTGGGGGTATCTGGGGTGTGTGATCAGGGTGGGGGTATCTGGGGGGTAAACATTGTGGGGTTATCTGGGGTGAGATCAGAGTGGGGGGGTATCTGGGGGTGTGATCAGGGTGGGGGTATCTGGGGTGTGTGATCAGGGTGGGGGTATCTGGGGTGTGTGATCAGGGTGGGGGTATCTGGGGGGTAAACATTGTGGGGTTATCTGGGGTGAGATCAGAGTGGGGGGGTATCTGGGGGTGTGATCAGAGTGGGGGGTATCTGGGGTGTGTGATCAGGGTGGGGGTATCTGGGGGGTAAACATTGTGGGGTTATCTGGGGTGAGATCAGAGTGGGGGGGGGGTATCTGGGGGTGTGATCAGGGTGGGGGTATCTGGGGTGTGTGATCAGGGTGGGGGTATCTGGGGTGTGTTATCAGGGTGGGGGTATCTGGGGGGTAAACATTGTGGGGTTATCTGGGGTGAGATCAGAGTGGGGGGGTATCTGGGGGTGTGATCAGAGTGGGGGGTATCTGGGGTGTGTGATCAGGGTGGGGGTATCTGGGGGGTAAACATTGTGGGGTCATCTGGGGTGAGATCAGAGTGGGGGGGTATCTGGGGGTGTGATCAGAGTGGGGGGGTGGTATCTGGGGGTATCTAAAATTCCACAGGTTAGGGGCACAAATTACTTGCCTTGCTTGGGCTCTGGCTGACAACCCATGTTACGCCACTGGGACATTGTGACGTCACCAACCGCCCTGTCCAATCAGAGAACACCTTGCACACATTGAAGAAAAAGGGAATAGTCTGTGAATTGTGCTCAAGCCAACACCCCCTGTGTTCACTATGCAGCAGGGCATGGGACCCAGAAGGGATCCCGTAGGTATGGCATATGCATACAGACATTGGTCCAAGCTGAACCAATGTAACTATGCCAATAAAATCCATCCCTGGAATTTAACTTTAAGGAACCTGGTAGGGTGTCTCTCCTGGTGTAAAGCGTTCCCTTCAGGCGGGTCCCCAGAGAGCAAAGGCACCTATCTCAGGAAGACTGGGGGGTGTATAATGGAAAGCGGAGAAATTGGGGTGCTAGAGCTAGGATAGTTTTTTTATTTGGAGCCATATAAAACTGAAAGCCAACACGTTTTGGGGGGTTTAAGGGACCACTTTCATCAGGGCATGTTCTGTACAGTATAAACCGTCATATCCTGGAAGACAGACTGGAGTGTAGAGTCGTCCCGATGATTGAGTCACGTGACTTAGTCAGTGGTACATTCATAATCTCCTACTAATAATGTCCAGTCTTGTCAATGACCATCTCATTCATAGGCTGAATCTTAGATGAGGCTTCTCCCAGGTACCAAAGCACCCCCAAACTAAAGAGGGGGCCTGAAGGAAATCCAGAAATATAGAAAGCAGTAAGGATACCCACTTATGGTGACGGAGTCCAAACTGTTTTTTTTTTTTTTTTTTTAAATAATCAATAGAATAAGAAAACTAACACATTTCAATCGTTCACATGCCTCTTCATCGCGTCCTATATATTTATATATTATATAAATAGTAAAGTAAATGTATTTATATATTATATAAAATGGTAAAGTAAATATATTTATATATTATATAAATAGTAAAGTAAATATATTTATATATTATATAAAGAGTAAAGTAAAGTAAATATATTTATATATTATATAAATAGTAAAGTAAATGTATTTATATATTATATAAAGAGTAAAGTAAAGTAAATATATTTATATATTATATAAATAGTAAAGTAAATATATTTATATATTATATAAAGAGTAAAGTAAAGTAAATATATTTATATATTATATAAATAGTAAAGTAAATATATTTATATATTATATAAAGAGTAAAGTAAAGTAAATATATTTATATATTATATAAATAGTAAAGTAAATATATTTATATATTATATAAAATGGTAAAGTAAATATATTTATATATTATATAAAGAGTAAAGTAAAGTAAATATATTTTTTATATTATATAAATAGTAAAGTAAATGTATTTATATATTATATAAAATGGTAAAGTAAATATATTTATATAGTATATAAATAGTAAAGTAAATATATTTATATATTATATAAAGAGTAAAGTAAAGTAAATATATTTATATATTATATAAATAGTAAAGTAAATATATTTATATATTATATAAAATGGTAAAGTAAATATATTTATATATTATATAAAGAGTAAAGTAAAGTAAATATATTTATATATTATATAAATAGTAAAGTAAATGTATTTATATATTATATAAAATGGTAAAGTAAATATATTTATATATTATATAAATAGTAAAGTAAATATATTTATATATTATATAAAGAGTAAAGTAAAGTAAATATATTTATATATTATATAAATAGTAAAGTAAATATATTTATATATTATATAAAATGGTAAAGTAAATATATTTATATATTATATAAATGGTAAAGTAAATATATTTATATATTATATAAAATGGTAAAGTAAATATATTTATATATTATATAAATAGTAAAGTAAATGTTTTTTTGTTTTTTTAATAAATAGTAAAGTAAATATATTTATATATTATATAAATAGTAAAGTAAATATATTTATGTATTATATAAAATGGTAAAGTAAATATATTTATATATTATATAAATAGTAAAGTAAATATATTTATATAGTTTATAAATATTAAAATAAATATATTTATATATTATATAAAATTGAGTTGAGTTGAGTGGAGTGGCATCTTGATATAGCGCAGTGATTTACCCTGGAGGAGCCCGACGCGCTTGGCGGAGTCCCTGGAAAAAAAAAACAGGGACTAGGAGGAGACAGAAGCAGGTGGAAGCAGCATAAGAGATGGAACAAGAGAGGCTACGCAGGAGTCATGGAGGTATATGGAGTGTGGAGGTACTCAAGCCAGAGCACCGGTATTCCTAGCTCCAAATGGTCAGTGCGGTTGAGCACCACTTCTTCGTTTCTTTAGACGAGGGAGCCGGTGTCTTGTCGACCTAGTTCCCCTATCGATATGGTTCCGAGCTCGACTGCGCATGCGCACTCGGAACACACGGAAATCTACGTACATCTACAGCTGTTCGTCAGCTGTAGACGCACTCGCACCCGAGGATACACAGAAAGCGGCGGGGGCGGAGACTGGGACTCTCTAGGGCGGCATTAAACAAGTTGATGGCCGGGTGACACGCCGCTCTGTATTTTTTACAATGTTCATGAGCGGGCAAAAGGGGCGGGGGCGGACACTGTGACACGCCGCTCTATAGGGCGAGTGTTGTACATATAAATCTCTACGCTTGCCGTCTAACATTGCAGGGAGCGCGCACTCACTCATCCGCCCCTTTGCTGTACAGAGCGGCGTGTCACCCGGCCATCAACTTGTTTAATGCTGCCCTATAGAGCGGCATGTCCCAGTCTCCGCCCCCGCCGCTTTCTTGTCGAGCTGGTTCCCCTAGCATCGGGAGCGAGCGTGTCTACAGCTGCCGAACAGCTGTTCACGCTCGGAGAATTCCGTCGCCTCGGATTGCGCCTGCGCAGTCGAGCTCGGAACCATATCGATAGGCGGAACCAGCTCGGCAGAACACCGGCTCCTGATGATGTCAGAGAGGAAGATGGTAAATCTGTACTGATTGAGCAGCTGCAGATCCCTACAGACCACCGCTGGATACGCTGGGCATGTGAATAGGTTTCTGGTGGATAACCCAGTGAAAAGGGTAAGAAGGGGTAAAAACATGGGGGGGGGGGGGGAGTGACATTCAGCTTTAGCAACATCCATTGATAACACTCTAATTGTAGCATCTCCTTTATATTGACCACCCAATATGTGGCCAGAAGGACTTCCTGACTGCTTATTAAATAAATACCTTCTGCATTCCCTCGAATTGCACAGTGGGTGATAAATCTAAAAGAGCTTGTACAGAGGGTATGCAATCAGATTGTAATGTGTGGGGTCAGCTTTAGCCCCGGATGAGAAATTGGTCATGTTGGGACTTTATGGACCTTTGTTGGGCTCTGAGCAAAGGCCCCTTTGCCTCGTTAATATCTCTTTCATACCATACACCTAATTTGTATTTTCCATGCTTTTCTCATACAGAAACTAAACAGGAGCTGGAGGATCTCACGGCCGACATCAAGAAAACGGCCAACAAAGTCCGCTCCAAGTTGAAAGGTCAGTCCACTGGTGTCGTAATTCTGTCCCAGTTATGGTGGAGCAGACCCACAATGCAATGCTTGGTGGCCCAGCACCGGGGGGGGGGGGGGGGAATACCGGAGACGGATCTTTATGTAACTCCTACATTTAACCATCACAACTAAACAAGCTATTTATTACAGCTGAACGTCAAGAAGATAGAAAAGATACAAATGAATTCAACATTGTATCCATTAATACAACATTACCTACATTTTTGTTTGTAAGGCTCTGTTTCCACTATTGCAACCCTAAAATTGCGCGATTTTACCGCAATTTTTTGCCGCGATTTTACCGCAATTTTTTGCCGCAATTTTGATGCGACTTGAAGCAATACCTGTATATTCTGGAGGTCTATGGACTTCAAGTCGCATCAAAGTGGGACCAAAGTTGTGTAGGGACTACTTTGAAGTCGCACAGATATGAACGGTACTCATTGGAAATCATGTCCCAAGTCGCATGACAAGTGGAAACTGAGCCCAATACAAGCAGTGTTCTTTGAAAGGAGCGAACGCGGTGACGTAATCAACTATGACAAGCGTGCGCTCGTCACATTTGATGCCGTCACCGCCATCTTGCTACACCTTACCTATGCCTAGGAAGCTACCGCGCATGCGTCAAAGTCATTTCGAGCATGCGCGGGCTTCCCGGAGGACAGGTAAGTGTACACACACACAATTTTCTCGTCGAGAAACCTGCTGACAAGAATCTCGACGAGAAAATAGAGAGCAGGTTCTCTATTTTTCTCGTCGAGATTCTTGTCAGTTTTCTTCACGAGAAACATGATAGCCGCGTACACACGGCCGATTTACTCGGCAAGAAAGCTCTGCCAGCAAGTTTCTTGCTGGTTCTTGCCGAGAAACTCGGTCGTGTGTACGAGGCTTGTGAGTCTGCTGCTTCTCATTTTCACTCATGGGCAGGGGGAAGGCAGCTGGGGAAAACTAGTCCTCCCATCCTGCCAAGCAGGGCTGTTGTGTGGCAGAGCTGTGTAAATCTCAGGACTGGATAGAAAAAAATACAAATGCTCTGGCAGGACAAAACTGCTGCCATATATAAATTTTATGTATTTAATTTGATTATTTTGCCTTTAAAGTCAATAAAACCCATAAACCAAAACCAAATAATGATCACAATTGGAAAAAAAAAATAATATATAACATATATACAAAAAATATAGATAGAGATAGAGAGAGATAGAGAGAGAGAGAGAGAGAGAGAGTATATATTAAAAAAGTATAGAAAAAAAAGATATAGATATACTGTAGAAAGACAAATTGATAGATAGATACATAGATATAGATAAACTGTATATGTATATATATATATATATATATATATATATATATATAGAGAGAGAGAGAGAGAGAGAATATATATCTATATATCTATATATATATATATATATAGATATATATATATATATATATATATATATATATATATATATATAAATTTATCTTTCTACAGTATATATATATACACACACTTTTTTTTTTTTACTTTTTCTTTTTTATTTACCACTAAATTCATTTTTTTAAATAAATAATATTAAATAATAATTAAATATCAATAAATAATAAAAAGGTATTAAGACATAACAATAAATAATAAAAAAAATAACAAGAAATAATAACGTTATAATAATAAATAATAAATAAATAATAGTAAATAATAAATAATGATAAATAATAAAGAAACAACATTGCACCTGTACTCGTATTACCCACTAAACATGTTTGCATGAAAATGCAAGTAGCGAAATTAATTTAGTTTGATTATTTTGCCTTTAAAGTCAATAAAACCCATAAACCAAAACCAAATAATGATCACAATTGGAAAAAAATATAATATATAACATATATAAAAAAAATTATATATATATATATAGAGAGAGAGAGATAGACAGAGAGAGAGAGAGAGTACATATAAAAAAAAGTATAAAAAAAGATATAGATATACCATAGAAAGATAAATTGATAGATAGATACATAGATATAGATAAACTGTATGTATATGTATATATATATACACATATACAGTGCCTTGCGAAAGTATTCGGCCCCCTTGAACTTTTCATCCTTTTGCCACATTTCAGGCTTCAAACATAAAGATATAAAATTTTATTTTTTTGTGAGGAATCACCAACAAGTGGGACACAATTGTGAAGTGAAACGAAATCTATTGGATTTTTTAAACTTTTTTAACTAAGAAAAAAATGAAAAGTGGGGCGTGCAAAATCATTCGGCCCCCTTGCGTTAATACTTTGTAGAGCCACCTTTTGCTGCGATTACAGCTGCAAGTCGCTTGGGGTATGTCTCTATCAGTTTTGCACATCGAGAGACTGAAATTCTTGCCCATTCTTCCTTGCAAAACAGCTCGAGCTCAGTGAGGTTGGATGGAGAGCGTTTGTGAACAGCAGTTTTCAGCTCTTTCCACAGATTCTCGATTGGATTCACGTCTGGACTTTGACTTGGCCATTCTAACACCTGGATACGTTTATTTGTGAACCATTCCTTTGTAGATTTTGCTGTATGTTTGGGATCATTGTCTTGTTGGAAGATAAATCTCCGTCCCAGTCTCAGGTCTTTTGCAGACTCCAACAGGTTTTCATCCAGAATGGTCCTGTATTTGGCTGCATCCATCTTCCCCTCAATTTTAACCATCTTCCCTGTCCCTGCTGAAGAAAAGCAGGCCCAAACCATGATGCTGCCACCACCATGTTTGACAGTGGGGATGGTGTGTTGAGGGTGATGAGCTTTGTTGCTTTTACGCCAAACATATCGTTTTGCATTGTGGCCAAAAAGTTGGATTTTGGTTTCATCGGACCAGAGCACCTTCTTCCACATGTTTGGTGTGTCTCCCAGGTGGCTTGTGGCAAACTTTAGACGAGACTTTTTATAGATATCTTTGAGAAATGGCTTTCTTCTTGCCACTCTTCCATAAAGGGCAGATTTGTGCAGTGTACGACTGATTGTTGTCCTGTGGACAGACTCTCCCACCTCAGCTGTAGTTCTCTGCAGTTCATCCAGAGTGATCATGGGCCTCTTGGCTGCATCTCTGATCAGTCTTCTCCTTGTCTGAGCTGAAAGTTTAGAGGGACAGCCAGGTCTTGGTAGATTTGCAGTGGTCTGATACTCCTTCCATTTCAAAATGATCGCTTGCACAGTGCTCCTTGGGATGTTTAAAGCTTGGGAAATCTTTTTGTATCCAAGTCCGGCTTTAAACTTCTCCACAACAGTATTACGGACCTGCCTGGTGTGTTCCTTGGTCTTCATGATGCTCTCTGCGCTTTCAACAGAACCCTGAGACTATCACAGAGCAGGTGCATTTATACAGAGACTTGATTACACACAGGTGGATTCTATTTATCACCATCAGTCATTTAGGACAACATTGGATCATTAAGAGATCCTCGCTGAACTTCTGGAGTGAGTTTGCTGCACTGAAAGTAAAGGGGCCGAATAATTTTGCACGCACCACTTTTCAGTTTTTTATTTGCTAAAAAAGTTTAAAATATCCAATAGATTTCGTTCCACTTCACAATTGTGTCCCACTTGTTGGTGATTCTTCACAAAAAATTAAAATTTTATATCTTTATGTTTGAAGCCTGAAATGTGGCAAAAGGATGAAAAGTTCAAGGGGGCTGAATACTTTCGCAAGGCACTGTATATATATATATATATATATATGTATCTATCAATTTATTTTTCTACAGTGTGTATATATATATATTTATATATATATTCACACTATTTTTTTACTTTTTCTTTTTTATTTACCTCTAAATTCATTTTTTTTAATAAATAATATTAAATAATAATTAAATATCAATAAATAATAAGAAATAACAATAAATAATAAAAAAAATAACAAGAAATAATAAAGTTATAATAATAAATAATAAATAAATAGTAAATAATAAATAATGATAAATAATAAAGAAACAAAATTGCACCTGTACTCGTATTACCCACTAAAAAAATTTGCATGAAAATGCAAGTAGTGAAATGAATTTAATTTGATTATTTTGCCTTTAAAGTCAATAAAACCCATAAACCAAAAACCAAATAATGATCACAATTGGGAAAAAATATAATATATAACATATATATATATAAAAAAAAATATATATATATAGATATATATATATAGAGAGAGAGAGAGAGAGAGAGAGTATATATATAAAAAAAAGTATAAAAAAAAGATATAGATATACTGTAGAAAGAAAAATTGATAGATAGATACATAGATATAGATAAACTCTATATATATATATATATATATAGAGAGAGAGAGAGAGAGAGAGAGAGAGATTTATATTTTATATATATATATATATATATATATATATATATATATATATATCAATTTATTTTTCTACAGTATATATATATATATATATATATATATATATATATATACACTTTTTTTTTTACTTTTTTTTTATTTACCTCTAAATTCATTTTTTTTAATAAATAATATTAAATAATAATTAAATATCAATAAATAATAAAAAGGTAATAAGAAATAACAAT
Organism: Rana muscosa; assembly: GCA_029206835.1. Taxonomy (NCBI): domain Eukaryota; kingdom Metazoa; phylum Chordata; class Amphibia; order Anura; family Ranidae; genus Rana; species Rana muscosa. Next base: position 174,102,106 of record CM055127.1, read on the forward strand.
AATTAATAAAAAAATAACAAGAAATATTAAAGTTATAACAATAAATAATAAATAAATAGTAAATAATAAATAATGATAAATAATAAAAAAACAACTTTGCACCTGTACTCGTATTACCCACTAAAAAAATTTGCATGAAAATGCAAGTAGCGAAATGTCTACACCTAAAAATCCAGCGCCAAAATGATGGCAACAGAAAATATTGATCATTTCAGAAGATAGTCATAATATTCTCTTACATCTAAATGCTAGTCAGGGATTTAGCTGTAATGATTAACCCAGAGCCCATTCCCTCCCATCCCTGTGGGATCCGTGCCATGCGTATTTCTTGGCACAAAAGGCACGTCTCTGCGCCTATCTGTGCCTATCTGTGCCTATCTGCGCCTATCTGTGCCGCTTCTCCCGCCATTCTGTAAAACATGCGCTGAGTCTGCAGCCGCTGCCAAATGACTGCAATGTGATATAGGACAGGAGCACCACCCTCTGGTGGAATTCAGTACTGCTCTCTGCTCTGAAATACATTTTATATCATTCAGCTTCTTCAAAGAGGAGGACCTGGTCTCACATAAAAAGAAGAAAAAAAAAGTTGTAACATTGTACAAATATGTCATTTAAAGAATGTGATCTTTTATTTTAGTTTGTAGAAATATAGAGAGTAGCACATGTACTTTATAAGTTTCCACCTAGACTAGCCTTTCTCATTTTCTTTCTACCCCCAGAAGATCCGTTGAGATGGTTTTCAGGTCTCAGGGAACTCTTGCCTAAAATGATCACATTTAGAGCTCACAGTCCGGGATGTTGTGTTATAAATAATGAATGAATAGATAAAAGAATGCGGCATACCTAGGGGTATCGGACCCCCAATGTGGATCATATTTTAATACCCCTTGCTCTAAATCAGCTGTCTCCAAGCTATGGCCCATGCAATACACAATATTTAACCCCAATGGGACTTTTAAAGGAAGAATGAGAAGTCTCTGTTCTTCTGCCTTTAAAAGTCCCATTGGGGTTTAATGTTGTGTATTGTACGTATTTATAGGGATGTTGGAAGAACATCACTTTTAGCAACAGCATCCAGCCTTGTTACTCTTTAACTATGGCCCATGGGCCTAATTCAGCCCGTAGCCAGATTTTATCCGGTCCTCTCATGTAAGAGGGTACTCTGATGGGGTCCCTGATTTAAGGGGGGCTCTAATGGGGACTCTGGTGTAAGGGGGCTGTGATGGGAACTTTCATGTAAGGGGAGACTCTAATGGGGTCTCTGATATAAGGGGGGGCTCTGATGTAATGTAGGACTACTGGGGCTCTGATGGGAACTCTGATGTAAGGAGAGACTCTAATGGGGTCTCTGATATAAGGGGGGGGGGCTCTGATGTAATGTAGGTGTAGCGAGGTGTTCCCCTTTAATGCAGAGAGACAAGAAGTTCCAGGTGAGAGGTGAGTCGGGAGGGAGTAAAGAGACATTATGGAAGTGAAAGCAGAGGAGAGAGAGACTACATCTCCCAGTACATCTTGCAGCACCCAGGGTGCATTGCTCCAGAACAGAGACTGCTGGGGCAGACTTTATAAAGGGGAGGCAGAGTTTTGGTCGGCCTCTTTGGACACCCCTCTCCTAGCAAGAGGATCTCTGTGCTGAACTGCTGTGTGCACAAGGCCTGAAGCCTGGGCCGTGTGCTCCTTTCCAAAGAGCCCTCTGCCAGCCTAGCAGAGCCTTAGAGACATCTAATCCTCCTTGCTGCAGTACACCAGAAGGATTGAAGACTTGGATGTCAGTGGATTCCTGTTCCTAGACGAATCGATGGAGGAAACGGATTTGGACTTGTCCGGGTGGTGAGAGCTGTTTAAAGACAGATCCTTTATCTTTACTATTCGTTGGGATTACAAAGTTGTTCTTCAAGTGCACCACCGAAAAGATTGCTAGCGAATATTGTTTCACTGAACTTCCATTTAGATCAGTCAGGCCTGACTGCATAGGTAGACATTGCTGGGTGTTAGTCTACCCATGAGGGGAAGTAGCTGTAAAAGGGCAGCGCTAGAGTTGCATAGCAATACTTTATTATTCTGATTACTCTGTTTATCTTTATTACTGTTTATTGCAGGGATCTGCAACTTGTTATACTGTTGTTTATTACTTGCCCATTAGCCTCAGTAAAATATCTGGGTAAAGTACATTTGGTGTCAGTTCCGCTTACTTTAATAGGAGTTTTAAAGTATATTCTGTGTATGTTTGTTATAGGACTGCGTCACCAACAGTTGCGGTCACGCGGTCCTATCCCTCTATCACCAGCTGTGCCACGGGAGGTTAGAGCCGATTGCCAGGGGTTGACAGCAGTGCACTACAGGGCCCAAATCAATATCAGCGGCTCTCTTAACTGGGGGTAGCGCTACACGTGGGGGCTCGAGTCCGGGATCCTTGTACGTTGCACGCTGCAATCAAGCCGGTCAGAAGTACCAGCATGGACCCGCTGGCAATGTCACAGTGGTGCGCAGCGATTGGCGCCGATCCAACCGCGGCGGTAGTCATTGTACTCCCGGGGGAAAGATGGAAGGAAGAGGAGATAAAACAGCTCGTATTGTTACTGTCTCCGAGCCACAAAGCATGGGTGATGGATTTTAGGCCAGATCCAGTGATCTCGTTTACATACGCACTGGTAGAATGGAAAAACGAAATCCCAGAGCATTTTAAAAGTCAGAGTATACAAGCCATAGATAATCAGATCTATCACTTGATACATACGCTGCCAGTGAAGGAAGAATGGTTTCAGACACCAAAGCCATCACTCCCACAATTATCTCCACCACTATCCCCTAAAGCAGAAAAGCTTAAGGAACTATTAAGCCCGGGATCACCGCTGGCCGCTATAGGGCCTGAATTGTTGAATGCTCTAGGAGACCTTGTAATTAAGTGCCAGAAAAGCAGTACGGTGCATGTGGAGGCCGGTTACCGGAAGCTTAGCACCTTCTCAGGGAAGCTCCCCGTCCCTGCGGGGGAGGAAGATTTTGACACTTGGGTGGAACAGGCATTGCAGGCAGTAGAAGCATGGGAGGTGCCTGAGGCACAGAAGAGACAGCGAGTCTTAGAAAGTCTGAAAGGTGCCGCGGCAGAAGCGGTGAAGAGCTTCCGGTTTGGAAATGAAAACTGTACAGCTCAAGATTGCCTGGCCATGCTGCAGGAAGAGTTTGGTCAGCTGGAGAAGGTGTCAGAGATGATTTATCAAATTGAACACACTCTCCAGCAGCCGAATGAGAAACTGTCAGAATATGTTAGAAGGCTGAACAGGCAGTTATGCAAGATTGTACTGAAGAAGGGAATGCTGCCCAAAGATGCAGATGAAGCACGCATGAAGCAGATCATGAGGGGAGCGCGGCGCTCAGACCCGGTCTGGCTGCACCTGAAAACCTCAGGAGGAGGAATGTCACTAACCTACTCTGATCTAATAAAAATTATTAGGGACGAAGAGGCGCTGCAGGAAGATCAGCAGGTGGCCAAGGCGAATGTCACACCTGTACCAGTGTTGGTCCATTCGGTCAAGAGCCCAGAAAGAGATGCGGAGGTTGACACTCTGAAATCGCAAATGGCCCAAGTGTTGGAGATGCTGACCTCTTTGATGGAGAAAGATCAGAGAAGACGAGAGAAACCAAGCCCAAGAAAGGAGTTGTTCCCGAACACCTCAGCACCGGCCTCCCTACAGGACCGAGAAGAGGTGATTTGCTATAACTGCGGAGGGAGTGGCCACTTTGCTAACGTATGCTCCAGCCCAAAGAAGAAGAGAACAGATAATTGCAAGCCGGCGGGAAACTCCAAAGGGCCCCGGTGAAGGAGTCAACCGGGTGCCCATCATCTTCAGTGCACTCCAAACTAAAAAAAAAGGCCAAGAATGGAGGAGACAAAACTCCTAGGAGGAGGTATAGTACACCCCCACCAAGATGTACCCCAGAGGGAGGGGGCAAGACCCCTCAGTGGAAGTACAGCACCCCAAAGAAGGAACATCCACCTAAAAGGAACAATAACATCCCTCAGCGGGTTTGTGCCCCCATTGAGAGGGAGAAAGTCAATGCATGCCAGGCTCAGGAAAAATTAAAGTCCAAAAGGAGCAGGGCAAGGGTCGAAAGCCAAAAAAAAGAGGTGACCCCAGTCCGGCCATACCCAAAGGAACTGGTGGGCCCGTCTCCTACTGTGCCCATTCAAGTGGAAGGAGTCTATGCTAAAGCTCTTTTGGACACCGGAGCACAGGTGACTTTACTATACCGGGACTTCTATGATAGGCACTTGAGTCATCTGCCTATCCAGAAGATAGAAGAGCTGGAGATATGGGGACTTGGAACCCAGAGTTTCCCTTATGATGGGTACCTGCCCATAAAGATGACTTTCGACCCATCCGTGGCTGGGAAGGCTGAAGTGTTTGACACCCTGGCAGTTGTGTGTCCCCGGCCGCCTGGAGCCAGCAAGATTTCCCTGATCATTGGGACAAACACGGATCTAGTCAGGAGACTCCTGACCCCTCTAGTGAAAGAGAGAAACCATTCAGCCACCAAAATCCATCCCATGCTAAAGACGGCCTACCAACGACTGGTCTTAGAGCAGAAGACCCCGGGAGAGGGGATAGGGAAGGTGTGGAGACTTGGCAGAGAAGGAGTAGTGCTACAGCCCGGAGAAGTAACCTGTCTTAGGGCCACTGTGAAGCTTTCGTGGGAACAACCTGGCCCCTTTGTCATGCTGGAATCAGACCCAAGGGAAGAGTCCTCAGGCCTGGAAGTGATACCAGAAGTGATTCCGTTCAAGGCCCTGAAGAAGGCCCATGGCAGAGTTCCGGTGAGTGTTAGGAACACTACGGGAGGACCCATGGAGATCCCTGCCAGAGTGTTGCTTGGTCAGGTGAGCCCTGCTGCCCCGGTCACTTGGTCCGAAGTCAAGGGGACGGGTGACGGAGGAGATGTTTGGGAGAAACTGTCCGTGGAAAACCCGAACCTACCCAGGGCTTGGAAAGAAAGAGCCAAGGCCCAGCTGACCAGGTGGGAGAAGATCTTTTCCGAAGATGAATTCGATGTGGGGTGTGCAAGAAGTGCCACCCATCGGATCCGCATCCAAGAAGATAAGCCCTTCCGAGAAAGGGTCAGGCGGGTCCCCCTGGCAGATCTGGAGGATCTGAGGGAACAACTTGTAGAACTAAAGAAGACTGGTGTGATCCGGGAGTCTAGAAGTCCCTATGCCTCCCCAATCGTGGTGGTCAGAAAGAAGAATGGGTCGTTGAGGCTTTGTATCGATTACAGGACTCTCAACAGGAGAACCATCCCTGACCAATACACCACGCCAAGGATAGAAGATGCCCTACAAAGTTTGTCTGGAGCCAAATGGTTCAGTGTGATGGACCTCAAGAGTGGGTACTATCAAATCCCTATGCACCCAGAAGACAGGGAGAAGACAGCCTTCATAACCCCGGTGGGATTCTTCGAATTCAATAGGATGCCTCAGGGTCTGTCTGGAGCTCCTGCTACCTTTCAACGCCTTATGGAGAAGACTGTTGGAGACATGAATCTTATAGAAGTCCTTGTGTACTTGGACGATGTCATTGTCTTTGGAAGAACCTTGGAAGAACATGAAGCCAGGTTGGAGAAAGTATTGAGAAGACTCAGCGAAGAGGGACTTAAGCTTTCCCCCGAGAAGTGTCGGTTCTACCAGTCTTCTGTGAACTATCTGGGGCACATAGTGTCTGAAGAAGGGGTGGCCACAGATCCTAAAAAGTTGGAAGCAGTCACTTCCTGGCCACGACCCACCACAGTAACAGAGCTCAGATCCTTCCTGGGGTTCTGCTCCTATTATAGGAGGTTTGTGGAGGGGTTTGCTCGGATTGCCCGCCCGTTGAATGAATTGCTAAAGGCAGAAGGGGAAGAGGATGACTCAGGGCCCAGGAGGCCTGGTGAGTCAGTTCAAGATCAGTGGAACCCAAGGTGTGAAGAGGCCTTTCATGCTCTGAAGAGGAGCTTAACCACTGCCCCAGTCCTGGCCTACGCCGACCCTACCAGACCTTATGAATTACATGTGGATGCCAGCCATGAGGGTCTAGGTGGTGTACTCTACCAAGAACATGAAGGACAACTGCGACCAGTGGCCTATGTGAGCAGGAGCCTGACCCCCTCAGAAAAGAATTACCCCACTCATAAGCTGGAATTCCTGTCCCTCAAATGGGCGGTAGTAGACAAGCTAAAAGACTACTTGTATGGGGCAGAGTTTACTGTGAAGACAGACAACAACCCCCTGACCTACCTCTTCACCACCGCGAAACTAGATGCCACCGGACACAGGTGGTTGGCCGCATTGTCTGGATTCAACTTCAGTCTGAAGTACAGACCAGGAGCCGGAAATAGGGATGCAGATGCCCTGTCCCGGAGGTCTCATGCCACGACAAATGACTGGGAAGATTGGACCCAAGTGGCACCGGACGGGGTGCGGGCCCTTTGTCAAGGGGCTGAATTCCAAGCCAGAGGAGGCTCCAGAGCAGAAGAAATAGGGGTTACCATGGTAGGAGTCCCCAAACACTATTGTGGGGTAACTCAACTGGAGGAAGACAACCTACCGAGACTGTCCAAGAAGGAGTTGAGGTGTGACCAATTGGAAGACCCCATGGGGAGATTGGTCCTCGAAGCCCTGGAGAATCAGGATCCCAACAAATTCCTACATCACCCCTCAAAGGAGGCTCGCCTGTTGAGGAAGGAATTGGACAGGCTACAGGTACATCAGGGAGTGGTCTACCGAAGGGGCCCCTCTGATGACTCAGAAGATAAGTGGCAGTTATTTCTTCCAGAGAAGCACCGAGAGACTGTACTAATTGCCCTGCATGACCATCATGGTCACCTAGGGGCAGAAAGGACCTTCCAGCTTGTCAGAAATCGGTTCTATTGGCCCTGCATGAGGGCAGAAGTAGAGGAGTATTGCCATTCCTGTGCACGATGCATTCAGAGAAAGACCCTACCCCATCAAGCTGCCCCAATGGGCCACTTACAGAGTCAAGGCCCAATGGATCTGGTATGCATTGACTTTCTCTGCCTCGAACCCGACCTGAGTGGATTGGGGAATGTTCTGGTAATAACCGACCATTTCACCCGCTATGCTCAAGCTTTCCCAACCAAAGACCAGAAGGCATCCACCGTGGCCAAGATACTTATGGAGAAGTATTTTGTCCATTACGGACTACCACAGAGACTCCACTCAGATCAAGGAAGGGACTTTGAGAGTCGGTTGATCCGAAGACTTTTGGATTCATTAGGAATAAAGAAGACCAGAACCACGCCTTACCACCCACAAGGAGATGCTCAGCCGGAGAGATTTAACCGGACCCTGCTCAACATGTTGGGAACCTTAGAAACAGAGAAGAAGCAACACTGGAGTCAGCACATATCAGCCCTAGTACATGCCTATAACTGTACCACAAGTGACGCCACTGGCTACTCCCCTTATCGACTTATGTTTGGGAGAGAAGCAAGGCTACCTGTGGACCTGGCCTTTGGCACTTCTATAGACAATACCTCAGCTACATCCCACAAGGGATACGTGGACAGACTTAGACGTAGCTTGCAGGTGGCCTATGAACAAGCCCAGGCGGCTTCGGATCAAAGGGGGGCCCGCAACAAGAGAAATTTTGATCTGAAGGTTCGAGTGCAAGATCTGCAGCCCGGGGACCGAGTACTGCTACGCAATCTGGGGGTCCCTGGAAAACACAAGCTTGCCGACAGGTGGAGATCTGAGCCCTATGTTGTCTGTAGGAAGTTGCCCGGTTTGCCTGTCTACAAACTAAAGCCAGAAGGAAAGGTGGGTCCACTGAAGACGTGGCATCGGAACCACCTGCTCCCACTTGCTGAGGCAGTCAGAATACCTCCCGTGAGAGACTCCCCTGAACCGGCCTCTATCCTGGATATTCCTAGGCCGAACACTCGGTCCCAGACCTCTCGAGCCAAAGATGGGGAGGCCTCTCAATTGAGTACAGAAGAAGGTGGAGAACTGGACTGGCTGTGGCCTCCCTCGCCTCTGGGAACGTCCGCCATAGATCTCCCAAATGGAGGGGATACCCCAGATGCAACGCTGAATCCGGAGGCTACTGAATTCATACCCTTCAGTCCCTCAGCTGATTACTGGGAAGATGTTCCTGACACTTGCGCAGAGGAGGACTCTAGAGATTCCATACGTCAGTCGACTTCTGAATCAGAGGTTCCAGAACCAGCAATGTTACCTGAACTTACTCCTGAAGAAGAGCCTGTGGTGCCAGAGTCAGAAGCACCAAGAGAGCAGAGGGCTCGCAGAGTCATCAGGCCTCCCAAGAAACTAACTTACCCCCAAATGGGGACGAGCTCAGAGGACTCTGTTGTAACGGCTAGGAGAAGTGTTGAACAACCTGATCCTTCCACCGTCCATTTGGTGGAGGGCAACCCCAGCTCACTCTCTGGCACAGTTAGGCAGGCCACTCATGGTAGTGTGACCTGTGGGCAAGAGAGTTCCATCCCAAAGTTTTGGTGGGAATTCCCTATGCCAACATCATGCTCGACATTGTCCAAAATGGTAAACAGTATTTGTTGAAGTTTATCTTTGGGGACCAAAGAGTTCAAGTGGGGGGAGTGTGTAGCGGGTGTTCCCCTTTAATGCAGAGAGACAAGAAGTTCCAGGTGAGAGGTGAGTCGGGAGGAAGTAAAGAGACATTATGGAAGTGAAAGCAGAGGAGAGAGAGACTACATCTCCCAGTACATCTTGCAGCACCCAGGGTGCATTGCTCCAGAACAGAGACTGCTGGGGCAGACTTTATAAAGGGGAGACGGAGTTTTGGTCGGCCTCTTTGGACACCCCTCTCCTAGCAAGAGGATCTCTGTGCTGAACTGCTGTGTGCACAAGGCCTGAAGCCTGGGCCGTGTGCTCCTTTCCAAAGAGCCCTCTGCCAGCCTAGCAGAGCCTTAGAGACATCTAATCCTCCTTGCTGCAGTACACCAGAAGGATTGAAGACTTGGATGTCGGTGGATTCCTGTTCCTAGACAAATCGATGGAGGAAAGGGACTTGGACTTGTCCAGGTGGTGAGAGCTGTTTAAAGACAGATCCTTTATCTTTACTATTCGTTGGGATTACAAAGTTGTTCTTCAAGTGCACCACCGAAAAGATTGCTAGCGAATATTGTTTCACTGAACTTCCATTTAGATCAGTCAGGCCTGACTGCATAGGTAGACATTGCTGGGTGTTAGTCTACCCATGAGGGGAAGTAGCTGTAAAAGGGCAGCGCTAGAGTTGCATAGCAATACTTTATTATTCTGATTACTCTGTTTATCTTTATTACTGTTTATTGCAGGGATCTGCAACTTGTTATACTGTTGTTTATTACTTGCCCATTAGCCTCAGTAAAATATCTGGGTAAAGTACATTTGGTGTCAGTTCCGCTTACTTTAATAGGAGTTTTAAAGTATATTCTGTGTATGTTTGTTATAGGACTGCGTCACCAACAGTTGCGATCACGCGGTCCTATCCCTCTATCACCAGCAGTGCCACGGGAGGTTAGAGCCGATTGCCGGGGGTTGACAGCAGTGCACTACAGGGCCCAAATCAATATCAGCGGCTCTCTTAACTGGGGGTAGCGCTACATAGGACTACTGGGGCTCTGATGGGAACTCTGATGTAAGGAGAGACTCTAATGGGGTCTCTGATATAAGGGGGGGGGCTCTGATGTAATGTAGGACTAATGGGGCTCTGATTGGAACTCTCATGTAAGGGGAGACTCTAATGGGGTCTCTGATATAAGGGGGGGCTCTGATGTAATGTAGGACTAATGGGGCTCTGATGGGAACTCTCATGTAAGGGGAGACTCTAATGGGGTCTCTGCTATAAGGGGGAGGGGGCTCTGATGTAATGTAGGACTAATGGGGCTCTGATGGGAACTCTCATGTAAGAGGAGACTCTAATGGGGTCTCTGATATAAGGGGGGGCTCTGATGTAATGTAGGACTAATGGGGCTCTGATGGGAACTCTGATGTAAGGGGAGACTCTAATGGGGTCTCTGATATAAGGGGGGGGGGCTCTGATGTAATGTAGGACTAATGGGGCTCTGATGGGAACTCTGATGTAAGGGGAGACTCTAATGGGGTCTCTGATATAAGGGGGGGGGGCACTGATGTAATGTAGGACTAATGGGGCTCTGATGGGAACTCTGATGTAAGGGGAGACTCTAATGGGGTCTCTGATATAAGGGGGGGGGGCTCTGATGTAATGTAGGACTAATGGGGCTCTGTTGGGAACTCTCATGTGCAGGGGGACTCTTATGGGGACTATGATGTAAGGGGGAATCTCAGATGTTAGGGTAACCTTTGATGGGGTCTCTGATATAAGGGGGATATGAAGGGAAGTCTGATGTACAGGGGGACTCTGATATTATGCAGGACTTCAATGGGGACTCTGGTATATTATAGCTCTGATGGAAACTCTCATGTATGAGGGGACACTGATAAGGACTCTGATGTAAGGGGGAATCTCAGATGTTAGGGTAAACTTTGATGGTGTCTCTGATATAAGGGGGCTGTGATGGGAACTCTGATATATAGGGGGGGGTCTGATTAAGTACTTTGATGGGTACTCTGATATAAGGAGCTCTAGTGGGAACTCTCATGTACGAGGGGACCCTCATGGGATCTCTAATGTAAGGGTTAACTTTGGGGCCTCTGATATAAGTGGGCTGTGTTGGGAACTCTCATGTACAGGGGGACTCTTATAGGGACTAAGATGTAAGGGGGAATCTCAGATGTTAGGGTAACCTTTGATGGGGTCTCTGATATAAAGGGGCTGTGATGGGAACTCTGATGTACAGGGGGACTTTGATATTATGCAGGACTTTGATGGGGACTCTGATATAACTCAGATGAAACGGTGACCTTTGATGGGGTCTCTGATATAAGGAATATGTGGAATAAGTGGAATTTTGTTGTACTGAAAATGCACCTTCCCCTGAGTAGACAGAAATCCTTGCACTGGCCTTGAGTGAAGGAACCCTTTACATTGTGGTCAGTATAAAGGATCTTAACATTGCTGGGCATTGAAGAAGTGGCCACTTTACCTCTTGGTCATGAGAGAGGTGCTTCCTCACAGTGAGAAGAAGAATACCCGTTAAGCCTCGTACACATGGGCTGAATATTCAGCGTTATTGGACGGTTTCAATAGAAACCGCCCGACATTCAGCCCGTGTGTATGGGGGGGGGGGCAGGCGCCCCCCCTGTCAGAACACAATAGCTCAGCGGGGAGATCGCTGTACTAACATCGGATTGTTAGTACAGGATCTCCTCCCGAGCTCTTCAGATTTCTTTTCATTCAGCCCGCTGGGTTGAACGAAAAAAAAAAACTTCTAGGCTTTACATTGGAGGTCATTTGAAAGAATGGATCATTTCATTGGGGAATTATGCTCCCCTTTTAGACAGCTGAACAGATCCTTGGTGTCATGCCAAAAGTTGTTGGCCTCAGAACCATGCAGGCACCATCAGATAGCAGATCACTGAAGCCCCGTACACACACGGTCTGACTATTTGACAACAAACTTCAAAATGAGCAAGTTTTCAAAAAAATCGTACGCTCCATCCGACAAACTTTTTCGGTTTTCATCGGACCAACCCCCCCAACCCCCCCCAACCCCACCAACCCCCCCAAACCCCCCCCAAACCACACACCCCACCACCCCCCCCAACCCCATCCCCCCCCACCCCCCCACCAACCATCACCAACACCCCACCCCCCCCCCACCCACCCCCCCCCATGCCCCCCCCCCCCCCCAACCCCCCACCAATCCCCATAAGAGCAGAAAAACCACGTAGTACGCCAATTACGTCACTACGTTCATGTTTGTTGGCTGAAAAAGTCAGAGCGTGTGTATGCTATGGGCGTTCCCGGCCAACTCCCTTCGGACAAAAATCCATGAAAAAGTTTGAAGTCCGACCGTGTGTACGAGGCTTTAGACACAGCGCAAGGTACTTTCAGCAACCTCTGAGGGAACCTTAGGGTTCTACAGAACCATGGTTGACAATGGCTTTACCGACCGAGCTGTGTGTCCTATTTGATGATTAGATTGTGAGCTCCTTTGAGCTGTACCTATCAAAGGTCCACCATAACTTTAGCAATAAATACCTTCAGCTCCTGGATATAAGGTGGTTTTAAGCCCTTTAATGATCATCTCTTCCATTTGTTGTAGCAATTGAGCAAAGCATTGAGCAGGAAGAGGGTTTGAATCGCTCCTCAGCCGACCTGCGTATCCGGAAAACACAGGTAACCAATGAGAAGCCTTTCAGCGCGTTGCCATGCTTTTAGTGTTGGTCTCCCTTGCCTTTGATTCAGAACCTGTTCATTATGTTTTCATCAGCACTCTACTCTGTCCCGCAAGTTTGTGGAGGTGATGACAGAGTACAATGCAACGCAGTCAAAATACAGAGACCGCTGCAAGGACCGCATCCAGAGACAGCTGGAAATCAGTATGTATGATGATGGGTGATGGGATTTAAGGGATTTAGGCCCTTTTGGAAGGTAGAAGATCGTTGTCCACATAGCCGTCCAAAGTTTCCAAATCTGGGAGGTCACTTTTTAATTTTGGTTGATCCTAGCAGTGGTGATGTGGTGTTGCTCAATTATAAGCTGATTGGGGGTGGAGAGTTTGCAGGATTGGGAGGAGCAGTGGTCATCAACTCCTGTCCTCAGGGCCCACTAACAGGCCAGGTTTTATGTATTACCTTGGGGGGAGATGCAGACTAGAATACTGCAATCACTCAGCAGCAAATAATATCACCTGTCATGTATTTCAAAAAGAAGAACACCCCCCAGAACTGGGACTTTAAGGGCAACGATAAGGTAATATATAAAATATTTATTAAAATGAAATGCAAATATACAAATATACAAAATTAAAACCATAGATGATACGGTGGTAAGTGAATCCCATGAAGAAGTCCGAAAGGGTCCAACGCGTTTCGGGACACTGTTCGTCCCTTCGTCAGGGGCTAATATACAAACGAGATCACACCAAACATATAATCATGCAGACTCGTGGCTAGACCAGCGGGGCTCCCAAGGATAGCGGCACAGAAGTGTCTCAAGTGCCTACAGCACAAAAGTAAGGTGGATCCCCTCACCTTCCGACAAATCCCAAAACACCAACAGATCATGGACGCGGCAACCAAAATGACACAGTCCAGATTAATTGTGGCATCAGGGACTTGCACCAAGGAACAAACCTTTTCTCTAATTTTCCAATTCATCAAGAACTGCTTGTTTTGTCATACAGCTTGCAATTGGACTTAACTTGCAATCTTAAGGTTGAAGCAGAATGAGCTCATTGCTGGCCTGGCGCGTCCCCGCCATCCAACTTATCGACGGGATTCACCTACCACCGTATCATCTATGGTTTTAATTTTGTATATTTGTATATTTGCATTTTATATATTACCTTATCGTTGCCCTTAAAGTCCCAGTTCTGGGGGGGTGTTCTTCTTTTTGATTCAATTCCAGGGATGTTGGCAACACTATGGGGTTGATTTACTAAAGGAAAATCCACTTTGCACTTGAAAGTTCACATGGAAGTGCAGATGCTGTAGATCTGAGGGGGACATGCAAGGAAAATAAAAAACAGCATTTTAGCTTGCACATGATTGGATGATAAAATCAGCAGAGCTTCCCCTAATTTCAGAGCTTCCCCTCAGATTTACAGCGATCTACAACGACTGCACTTCCATGTGCACTTTCAAGTGCAAAGTGGATTTTCCTTTAGTAAATCAACCCCTATGGGTCTAATTTGATGTTCATTTTCATTCTGTGATGTATTTCAGTTATCTTGCAAACCTGGCCTGTTATGCCCCATACACACGATCGGACCTTTGTCCGACCAAACTCACAATGGAATTCCATCTGAGAAAAATAGAACAGGTTCTATATTTAAACGCAGATGGAATTCATTGGAAATTCTCCGATGGGGCACACACACGGTAGGAATTTCTGATAGAAAAATTCCATTGGACTTTTCCCATCGGAAATTCCTACCGTGTGTACAAGGCATTAGTGGGCACTGAGGACAGGGTTGATGACCACTGGGGAGGAGCACAAAATTATTTAGAGTGAAGTTGATTGGACTGGTCCATGGCCTAGGAGTCAAAGCACATCCTTGCCCATGCTAGAGCTATGCTGTTTGGGCACCCATGATCATTTTTTTTTTACATATTCCTTCTAAAACGATGCTCTCCACAAAACATCCTTCCATTTCTGAATGAATTACATTAATGGTTTGACCATCCTTGGCTTGCTAAAGGCCTCTGGAACCCTGGTGGGGGCACCTGCTGAGACACACTTTGCTTATATAACATTGCTGTGTTGTCACCAGCTCCATGATTAGTAGACATGTGCACTGCCAAAAAATTCATTAGTTTTCCAATTTTCAATTTTCCGAAATTCCGAAATTTCGGAAATTCAAAGTTTCGAAAATTCGAAATTTCAGAAATTCAGAATTTGAAAATTCGGAAATTCTAAATTTCTCAATTCTAAATTTCGGAATTTGAAAATTCGGAATTCAAAAATTCGGAATTCGAAAATTCAATTCAAAATTTTGGAAATTCGAAAATTCAGAAATTCTAAATTTCGAAAATTCGGAATTCGAAAATTCTAAATTTCAGAAATTCGAAAATTCAGAAATTCAAAATTTTTGAAAATTCGGAATTCGAAAATCCTAAATTTCGGAATTCTAAATTCCGAATTTCGGAAATTCGAAATTTCGGAAATTCAAAAATTAGGAATTTGAAAATCCGAAAATTCGGAATTTCGGAAATTCGGAATTTCGGAATTTCGGAAATTCGAATTTTCGGAAATTCGAAATTCAAAAATTCGGAAATTTCTGAATTAACGAATTTGACAAAATTCGTTAAAAAACGGATTTGGAACTTAACAAATTGCACATGTCTAATGATTAGTGCATCATAGGACAGGCGCAGTTAAACTAGCTTAGACTTTACTGATTGGTAGATCCCAATGATTGCATGGTAACAAGAGGTTTGGACTTTTCCCAGTGAAAGTCCCAAGGACATTTAAGAAGTTGTGGGCATATTTGGAAAGATTCTTTAGATGGTGGGAAATCAGATGTTTGCCTACTGCTGTTTGGAAACCTTTTAACAACTATTTCTCTTGACAGCTGGTAGAACTACGACCAATGAAGAGCTGGAAGACATGCTGGAGAGCGGGAAGCTGGCCATATTCACAGATGACGTGTGTAATGGGGCTGGCGAGGGGAATGTGTGTGTGTGGGGGGGGGGGGGGGGGCTGTGAACTATCCATGATCAGTTGTTCATTAAGAGATTCCAAGTATAGAGGAAGCAAATAAATTACAAAGTATCAGAAATGCACAAGGAGGTCGATTTCCTAAAACTGGAGAGTGCAAATATCTGGTGCAGCTCTGCATAGAACCAATCAGCTTCCAGGTTTTTTTGTCAAAGCTTAACGGGGTTGTAAAGAGAATTTTTTTTATTTTTTTAAAATAACAAACATGTTATACTTACCTCCACTGTGCAGCTCATTTTGCACAGAGTGGCCCCGATCCTGGTCTTCTGGGGTCCCTCGGCGGCTGTCTAGGCTCCCCCCGCAAGATCTCCTCACCTTAATGCGAGTGAGCTCACATGGTGAGGAGTTCTTGCGGGCGCGCTCCTGTGATACAGCTGGCGGCCATAGCCGCTCACTGTATCACTCGGCCCCGCCCCCCGGCGCGCCGCATCATTGGATGTGATTGACAGCAGCGCAAGCAAATGGCTGCGCTGCTTTCAATCCATCCACTCTAGCCAATCAACGACCAGGCTGAGCAGCGAAGAGGACGTCGGGGGCGAGCGCAACAGGTGAACGGGCTCAGGTAAGTAAAACAATTTCAGATTTCCGAAATTTCGAATTTCAGAATTTTCGAATTTCCGAAATTCGGAATTTCCAAAATTCGGAAATTTCGAAAAATTCGAAAATCTAAAATTCTAAAATCTAACATTCTAAAATGGGAAATTTGGAAAGTTGAATTTCCGAATTCCGAATTTTTAGAATTTCCGAAAAAAAAAAATTTTTTCGTTTTTTTGCTTTTTTCAGAAATTCGAAAATTTTGTTGTTTTCGTTTTGTTTTTTTGGAAATTCGAAAATTCGGAATTTCCCGAATTTCCGAAAAAAGCAAAAAAACTAAAACGAAAAAAAATATTTTTTTTCGAATTTCCAGAAGTTCAGAAAAAAGCAAAAAAAAAAACTAAAAAAAACGAAAACGAAAAAAACTAATTTTTTCGAATTTCCGAAAAAAGCAAAAAAACGAAAACGAAAAAAACGATTTTTTTCGGCAGTGCACATGTCTAGAAGCTGATGGGCTACCACGAACCGCTGCACCAGATTGTGACCTCTCCAGTTTTACTAGATCAACCCCAAGGTCCTATTTATCAAAATATTTGCAATAAGAATTATTCAGCCTGATCAAAGCAGCCAGTTATGTTCTCAGTATAGAACAGGGAGCATCATACTGGTTGTAACGGGGCGGGGGGGGGGGGGGGGGGTTGGACTATTCAGACACTTTGGGTAACAAGGCTAAAGCCCATTAGGCAGCAGTCTGGCAGCCCACTAAACACACAGCTTCTTAATGAATAGGCCACCCCATTCATGAATGCAATTTGACCGTAAAATTGTAGCCTGTGGGATTGTGGGGAGGTTCAGTGTAATGCAGCGCCAGTAAAACACACAGAGTCCAGTTGCAGAGAACAGAACTTGTATTAATGCAGAATCCAGTAATTCACTACAACCCGGCAGGAAGGCACCCGACTGGGGGCACTCGCATAATACAACAGCAGTGTGTCGCAGAGCAAGTTTCAGATGCGCCCACAGCATCTGTCTTGAGGTGCGAAATGCAGCCTGGCCGGTCCGTATACCTAAATGGGGAGGTTTCCAGGAAGGATGGCATGTCCCTTGCCTCTCTCTATTTGTCTGGAACCTCTCCCTGCCTGTCATCGCTGCCCCTGCCAGATGAGTGGCCCCTCCCTACACTACCCACACGCCAAATGTGCACCAAGCCTGGGAGCCAGGACTTAAATAGGCTCTGCCTGATCAAACATGGCTGCTAGAGTCACATGGGGTAGTGGTATCCAATTGGATATCTTCTCCAGTGACCCAGGAAACCATAGAGGAACCATGTTCCCTTTGACTTGCTTTCTCTGCACTTCCTCTGTGGTTGACCGGCACCTGCAGTGGAGAAAGTTGACTGCACCTGCTACAGGCTTGTATCCCAGGGAGGTTTCCCTAGTGACCCAGAAAACCATAGAGAAACCATGTTCCTCTCCTCCTGCAATGCCGCTGTGGTTGAGCACCACCTGCAGTGGAGAAAGTAGACTGCACCTGCCTACAGGCTGGTATCTAAGGGAGGCTGGTTTGCAGGTAACCTGTTGCCTCACTGTACAATAAGAAAAAATAAAGGAGGGGGCACCAACCTAGTGCATTACCAGATAAAAACTTTATTAAAACTTATAAAAGACAAAAATGGCCCTACTCACAAACAAGCTTTTCATATAGGCATTTCTGGCAATCACACAGAGTCCCGTGACAGCTGCAACCAGGATACGGTGACCAGAGGGTCGGACGGTACCCAAAAATAGCTGAATGGCTGACGCGTTTCCGGGGCGCACCCCTTTCCCTCAGAGCCTAAGCAGACCGTGATGACTGTACAGCAAGACTTCCTCTACTCATTCCTTTATCAGATCCAGTGAAAACCCAAAGAGGTTACTCCAACAGTCTTTATTCTTCTGTTGGCCGCAGAAACTCTAATCTTAAAAGAACCTCAAGCCTCGTACACACGTTTTCCCAACGAGATTCCCGGCAAGCTTGCCTTGCTCGCCGAGTGCACACACGGCACATTCAAAAGAACCGCCGTTCTTTTGAATGGCAAGAATGCGGTGATGTGATCGACTATGACGAGCCTGCGCTCATCACATTCGATGCCGTCGCCGCCATCTTGCTACACCCTACACTACCCTTGTAAGCTACCGCGCATGCGTCAAAGTCTTTTCGAGCTTGCGCAGGTTTACCATGGACAGGTAAGCATACACACTCACGGTTTTCTCGTCGGGAAACAGGCCGACAAGAATCCCGACAAGAAAATAGAGAGCAGGTTCTCTATTTTTCTCATTGAGATTCCCGGCAGTTTTCCCGACGAGAAACCATACACAAGACCGGTTTTCTCGGCTAAAAGCTCTCCCAGCAGTTTTCTTGCCGAGAAAAATGGTCATGTGTACGAGGCTTCAATCTGAGAAAATCCTTAAAAAAATGCATCATTTTAGAGCAACCCCAGTGTCATCAGGCAGGGCCGTTTGAAGGGATTTGGGGGCCCCAAGCAAAATGGACATGGAGGCCCCCCCAAAAAGCTTTAATAAATATTACCTGATTCAAAAAAGAAGCAATAAGATGGAAATGGGATGGTAAAGAAAGAAAATGGAAAGAAAGCTATGGTAATTGTTTTGTTTATGATTATACATATCATGATCCAGGTAGGGTTATGGTCAGCAAGCTACCATATATTTTTCACCAAGTGGGTCTTGATGACTGCCTCCCCCCCCCCCCCGCCCCATGTTCTTTTTACCCCCCTCCCTACCGCATAGCGCACGGCAGGAGATTCAGTTTGCTGTTCCCGGCCGGACTGAAAGGAAGTGAGCACTCAGTGTGTGCACTTCCTGTCAGTCCGGCCGGGAACAGGAAACTGAATCTCCTGTACCGCGCGGTTACGGTACCCGGCCGGACTGCAGGAAGAACTAGAAAGAGGAGCTTGGCCACGCTACAGGCTGCAGCATTTAGAGGAAGCGGCGGTGCGGCAAGAGCCGGCCCTGCTGGGGGCCCCAGGCCAGCTCGGGGGCCCCAAGCAGTTGCTTATTTTGCCTCTCTTGTTCCAACGGGCCTGTCATCAGGGTATATGAGGAAACTGTAGAATTAAATAAGCCTTTTTCACTTACTGCTAATGAGCATTTACATGCAAACACAAGCAAAAGGATAAATTATGTTTAATTAGCTCAGAATGGTGATGCTAGCTGATTACAGATGATTACAGCAGAAGATGATAGTCACCATGGAAGGTCTGTTATGGAAGTGGGAATTTCATCTTCAGTCCAGGTTAAATCAGGGAGTCTTGTGATATCTGGTATGCAGTGTCCCAAGATCCCTGATTCCGATAGCACTGCATAATAGTCTATTAATGAGGCTAATGAGGAAAGAGTATTGACCTTTCTTTACAGCACCTCAGAAAGAGAACTAGAAATCAGACAACGTTGTGCTATTATCATTGGTTGTGACACAGTAGCGCTAATGAGATAATACTGATGAACTAACAAATTACAGTATATGAATAATCATGCCAGGAGTATTTGATTCTATTGCAAGTATCAGTTTATTACTGTAAAACAGTCTGCGAATTACAGTACAAAAGTCTTAGGCAGTTGTGCAAAACTGCTGAAAATGAAGAATGCTTCCAGAAATAGAAGTGATATTACAGTCGTTTTTATTTTATCATTTAACGAAATGGAACGTAAAGGAACAGATGAGAAAATCCCAATCAAATCAATATTTGGTGTGACCACCCTTTGCCTTCAAACCAGCATCAATCAATTCTTCTAGGTAGACTTGCACACAGATTTTGAAGGAACTCGGTAGGTAGGTTGTTCCAAACATCTTGGAGAACTAAGAATGGATTTTCTATAGATGTCGACTGCCTCAAATCCCTCTGTCTCCTTATGTAATCCCAGACAGACTCCATGATGTTGAGATCAGGGCTCTGCGGGGGCCAAACCATGACTTCCAGGACTCCTTGTTCTTCTTTACGCTGAAGATAGTTCTTAAGGACATTGGCTGTATGTTTGGGGTGGTTGTCCTGCTGCAGAATACATTTGGGGCCAATCACACGCCTCCCTGATGGTATGGCATGATGGAGAAGTATCTGCCTATATTTCTCAGCATTGAGGACACCATTGATCCTGACCAAATCTCCAACTCCATTTGCAGAAATGCAGCCCCAAACTTGCAAGTAACCTCCACCATGCTTCGGTGTTGGCTGCAGACACTCATTATTTAGCCTTCGTGAACGAGCTGCCTCCTGCTCTGAAGGAATGTGGTAACGGTTCTGCACGGATGTGTCAGAGTCTTGCTTTCAGCATGCATGCTATGTTATCTAACCGTTACAATTCGGAACAGTAGTAGAATCCATATTAACCCCTTTGTTGGTAAACGACCATTACACTGCTACAGCCAAATATTTCACATTTTGACTCATCAGTCCAAAGCACCTGCTGCCATTTTTCTGCACCCAAGTTCCTATAATTTCAGGCATAGTTGAGTCACTTAGCTTTGTTTCCATGTCGGAGGTATGGCTTTTTGGTTGCAATTCTTCCATGAAGACCACTTCTGACCAGACTTCTCAGGACAGTAGATGGGTGTATCTGGGTCCCACCAGTTCTGTGCTGATGGCACTGCTGGACATCTTCCGATGTGGAAGGGAAGTAAGCATGATGTGTGTTTCATCTGCTGCATTAAGTTTCCATAGCCGACCACTGCGTCAATTGTCCTCAACGTTGTCCGAACAATGGTGTCCTCAATGCTGAGAAATAAAGGAAGAGACTTATCTGCCATGCCATACCATCAGGGAGGCATGTGATTGGCCCCAAATGTATTCTACAGCAGGATAATGACCCCAAACATGCAGCCAAATATTGATTTCTGTTCGCTCACTTTGCATTTTGTTAATTGATAACAATAAAAATATATTTTTTTCAAAGCATTCCTACTTTACAGCATTTCTTCACACCTGCCTAAAAGGTTTTCACAGTACTGTATATCTTCTTTTAGGTTTAAAGGATCACTGAACCCAAGAACAAAAATGTAATATATTGCAGATTACAGTCCTTGGATGTGGTGGCTGCAATCATTTTTTCAAGCATTTTCAGCAATGAAGCCTCGTACACACGACCGTTTTTCTCGGCAAGAAAACAGCTGGGAGAGCTTTTTGCGGGAAAACCGTTCATGTGTATGATTTCTCGTCGTGAAAACTGCTGGGAATCTCGACGAGAAAAATAGAGAACTTGCTCTCTATTTTTCTCGTCGGGATTCTCGGCAGAGTTTTCCTGCCGAGAAAACCGGTCGTCTGTATGCTTACCTGTCCAGGGAAACCCGCACATGCTCGAAAAGACTTAGATGCATGCGCGGTAGCATACAAGGTTAGTGTGGGGTGTAGCAAGATGGCGGCGATAGAATCGAATGTGACGAGCGCCGGCTCGTCGTAGTCGATGACGTCACCGCGGTTCTTTTGAATGGGTATGTGTACACTCGGCGTGCAAGGCAAGCTTGCCGGGAATCCCGTCAGGGTAACCCAATGTTTTTTTTTCCGATGGGATTCCCGCCCGTGTGTACAGGGCTTAAGAGACAATGCCCGTTGATCCTGCTGGAAATCCTTGTAACTTCCTTTGAGCTGCACAAAAGAATATATTCCTTCCTAGCTATCTTCTACAATCTATCAATGGCCCTGCCCCCATGTAATGGAGATAAAGAGATATGGACATGTTTGTAGCCCATATCAGGAGAGCTGCCTAGGGGGACAACCATGGTTTTCTACATAGATACAGTGGAGGAATAACATAACCACCCAGAGAAATGTGTTATTTGCAGGGTTACTAGGTGGAAATAAAGCAAAAGAAGCTTAAAAATGAAAACAAATGCAACCACCACACCAAGGACTGGTAGGTTGCAATATGTTATATTTTTTGGTTTGGGGTTTTTATACACTTTAACTTTACCCTAAACCAGAGTATTTTACCATACCATTTGGTGATCAAGTTTTTAATTGGTTTTATTGTTGTGGCATTCGATAGCAGGGGTAGTCCCACTTATGGTATTCCAGTGTTTCTCAACTCCAGTCCTCAAGGCGCCCCAACAGGTCATGTTTTCAGGATTTCCCTCTGATGAAACGGCTGTGGTAATTACTAAGGCAGGGAAACTGATCAAATCACCTGTGCAAAATAGTGGAAAGTTTGAAAACATGACCTGTTGGGGCGCCTTGAGGACTGGAGTTGAGAAACACTGTGGTATTCAATTGAAACAAATAAGTGACTATAAACAGCGCATGAATATCTGCTTGAAATCTAACAACTGACTGATCTGCTCTCCACCAACTGTAGATCAAGATGGACTCCCAGATGACCAAACAAGCTCTTAACGAGATTGAGACACGACACACTGAGATCATAAAGCTGGAAAACAGCATCCGAGAGCTTCATGACATGTTTGTAGACATGGCTATGCTCGTGGAGAGTCAGGTGAGTGGACAAGGAGGTGACATTGGTGACCTGACTAAGTCAAGGCAGTGGGCCCTAGCTAATCTCTTTCCATTCCTATGTTCTAGGGGGAGATGATAGACCGTATTGAGTATAATGTGGAGCACTCCGTTGACTATGTGGAACGAGCGGTGTCTGATACCAAGAAAGCTGTGAAATATCAGAGCAAAGCACGAAGGGTGAGTGATTGAATGATGGACACAAGATACTTGTACCAGAAATAATGGCAGATATAGAGAAGGAAAAATTAATTGTATATGCAGTAGACAGATGGGTACACATTAGGTTACTTGGGGGGAACTGGGGGGGTCACAAGACATGTAGATCCTAGAGATGAGGAAACTTCTTAAAGCGGAGGTTCACCCAAAGTTACAACATTATTCTAAAACAATCGTTTCACAACGCACATACTGAATTGGCCAAACATTTATTTTTATTTTTATTAAATACTGTAATATTGCCATTTAATATGTGACTTCCTGTATTCCCCTCCCGCAGGAGTAGGCAGAGCTGATCCTTTCCCCAGCGCCGCAATGCGTTGTGGGACTTATTTGCAAGGTTTTCTGGGAGCACAGTGTCGTGCTCCCCAAAATGAAATGTGGAGCTCTGTGCCTTGAAATCTTGAGAGATTTCACACATGAAGTGACGCGTGATGTCTGTGCCATGACAACGGGGGGCGGGAACTTTCGACGTCGTCGCCCGTTGTGATGGCAAGCCTCAGTGTTGATGGTGCACAGCATCGAGCAGAGAATGCTGGGAAGACAGCATTCTCCGCAATCAGGAAGTAGGTGCTTGTGGGCTTCTATTGCCCATAAGCAAAATGGAAACGTCCCTCGGACGTTTTGTCAGATAATGGAATGCTGGCGATGTATACAGTCAGAACAGTGAGTAAGCAATTGTAAAGGTTATAATCATTCAATGGGCCAAAAAAACAAACGCCGCTGAACCTCCGCTTTAACTATCAGCTCAGTTGCAGTTTGGCCAATGCTGTTAGAAAAATTGTGAAATTCGATATTCTCAAATCGGGTGTTTTATTGAAGTCAATGGGAAACCAAACCAGGTTCCAAAAAAAAAAAAATTATTATTATAGAGCGTCAAACGATGTATAAATGTGCAAAATGGTTGAGAAAGCTCCCGGCAGCCTTGGCTGATAGGTGGATGGGGCCAAAACACCTAACACCTGCAAGAAAATCCTTTAGAAATTCTAACAAAGATAGAAAGGTGGAACCTGGTGGCCCTGGCAGTCAAGCCAAGGATGCCCGTCAACAGCAGAAACAGATATAAGGCAGAAACCACCTTAAAATAAGTATTTAGTCCCTATTGGAGCCATTTGGAAATGCAAACCACCAAAAAAATAACACTGAAATTCAGATTCAGATTTAGCCATCTAAATCTGTGAAATTCGCTCTGACTTTTATACTGTGAAGGACAAGCCCAGTGGATCCACTGATGTAAAACCAAAGCTTAAATGGATGGACAGATGAGAACATAGGTGATGGCACAGTAAAAAAAATTAAATACAGTAAATGCCAGACCAAAAGGAGTTATTTGTCCCCCACCAAAGCACATTTTAAAAGTGCAATTTCGTTTCAAAGTCCACCAGTTTGGGTAAATTTGTCAGGTTGGGTTCTGTTAGATATTAGGAAGTTGTGCTACTCCAGATTTCCAACACATCTGCTCTTGAGTTTTCGGGTCCGAACACTTAACATGGCTTCCACAAAAAGAGGTTTGCACTCTTTACGTTGGACTTTTGATATTTTTTATACATAATGAAAAATATATCAGAAGTAGTGGGAATGGTCAAAATTGGGCAGGAACATTTAGATCAAGGGTCTCAAACTGGCGGCCCTCCAGCTGTTTCGAAACTACCAGTTCCATCATGCCTCTGCCAGTGGGAGTCATGCTTGCAACTATCAGCCCTGCAATGCATCCTGGGACTTGTAGTTTTGCAACAGCTGGAGGGCCACCAGTTTGAGACCCCTGGTTTAGATGGACAATGTGATCCCACTGCAGGAAGCCCACCGAGATACAAGAGATTAGGAGGAAGTTGTGATGTACAGTAGCTCAGCAGAAACCATGTAAAGATGAAATATCATGTTCATGCAGGCAACCTTTTTGTGGACATGGCTGGTAGATATAAGCAGTTACTGATATTGCTATCGCTGTTTGTAAATGTATGCCTATCTCTATCCACGTAATACTTCTGACGATTTCTTTATTTTTCCCTCTTCCATTTTCTTTTATTTCATTTTCCAACACCTTTTATTCCACCTACATTATACATCCATATCCTTCTTCCTCTGCCTCTCTTTTCCTCTCCCTTTGTGTCCCTTCTTCCTTACTTGGTTTCTTGTGTCTCTCTTTCTCCTCTGCCATTTTCTTACCTTTTTGCGTTGCTCACTCACCTAATGTTTTACCCTTCTTATGATTCACTTTTCCTCGATGACGACATTCCTTCTCTGCCACTCCTCTTCTGTTTCAAATTTTCCCCATTGCCTTTGTCTCCCTTTTCCTGTCTCACCCTTCTTCTACGTCTTCTTCTTCTTCTGCCGCTCTCTCTCTCTCTGGCCTACCTATCTCAAACTTCTAACACTTCCTCTTACTTCCTCTTCCTGTCTTATCCTTTTTCTTCTGCCTCTATCCCTGGCCAATTATATCTTTTTCTTCTATTACTTTCTCTTTTCTCTCCTCGTCTCATCCTTCCTACTCTGCCTTTTTCACTGACCCACCCTATTTCATTCTTCCTTCACTTCCTCTCTCTTCCTGCCTCACACTTTTATCTTCTGATTTTGTTCCCTGGCTCTTCTTATCTTATCCTTCCTCCACTTCCTTTTGCTATTCTTGTCCCTGTCTTATCCTTTCTCTTCTGCCTCTTTCCCTGGCTCTTCATATCTCATTCTACCTCTCTCTCTCTTTCTGTCTTGTCTCACCCTTTCCTTTCTGCTTACCTCCCTGACCCTTCCTATCGTATTCTTCATCCACGTCCTCTCTTCTCCTCTTCCTGTCTTACCCTTCCTCTTCTGCCTCTCTTCCGGGCCCCTCCTATCTTATATTTCCTCCACTTTCTGTCTGTTCTTCTTCCTATCTCATTCTTCCTCTTTTGCCCCTCTCTCTGGCACTTCCCATCATATTCTTACTTCACTTACTCTTTCTTCTTTTTCCGTTCTCGTCATTTCTCTTCTGCCTCTCTCCCCTGCCTTTCCTATCTCTTTCTTCCACTTCCTCTCTCTTCCTCTTCCTGTCTCATCCTTCCTCTTCTGACTCTCTCTACGGCCCTTCCTATCTCATCTTTCCACCACTTCCTCACTTTTTCCCTTCCTTTCAAACCCTTCTTTTTCTGCCTCCCACTTCGGCCCTTCCTATCCTCCACTACCTCATTCTTCTTATCTAATTTTTCCGCCTCCCTTTTTTTTCTCTTCCTGTTTTTTCCCTTTCGTTCTTTTCCTTTCTCCTCATCTACTGGTTTCCCCTTCCTATGTTGTTCTGTCTTTCTCCATGCTCTTATCTTACTTTTCCTCCTCTTCTTGTCTTCTGTCTTTGCCCTCAATCATATCTTACTTTTCCTTCCTATATTTTTATCTTCCTGTGTTTCCCATCCTCAACTCTTCCATGTTTTCCTTCCCTTCCTATGTCACCAATACCTCAATCCCCGCCGGTTTCTATCTGCCCCATTCCTTCCCATCCGTTGTTTTTGCTTCCCCTCATGCTTCTGATGGCGGTTGGGTATGTAGAAGAAAATTATGATCATCATCTGTTGTGTTGTGTTGGGTGTTGTCTTGGCCTCCTCTATCGGTGGGACGCTGGGATTCTGAAATAAAACAAAATGCACAATGCAGATTAAAAGGAGAGATAAAGAAGATAGTGAATTATAAAAAAAAAGATTAAAAAAAGAGATACAATATTATGTACATGACAAGTATTGGAATTAACGCACAGATCAGGAAGCTGTGAGTGCGTCAGCCCTTTTTTGCCTCTGTGGGTCTCACTCAGGAGTTAGGTTACCATCAGCTAATCCAAGGTGGCTGGGCGCATATTAAGAAGTCAATCTGTTCCCGTCAATGGTGTTAACTGACGTCAACCTAAAGCCAAATCCTCTACTGTCACCCACAGTTGCTGGGGAGCAAAAAGGGCCCCCCCCCAAAAAAAAAATCCCAAATATTTTTTTCTTCTTAAATGTCTGTTACCCGTATGGTTTTTTGATTTTCAATTTTTTTTTTGTTACCCGTCTGTCAAGGTTTTAAAAAAAAAACCAAACCAACTGTATTTGTCGTTACTGGACGTGTTCCACGGGGACCCCCGGACATGTTGCGTTGGCAGAGGGTCCGACCTGGCGCTTTCTTTAGTCCTTTTTCTTGACTGGTGGCTGAGTGTGTTTCTGTTACTTGCCAAAGTCTTGTGTGTACGCGTCCGCCCGAATTTCTTCTGTTTTTGTTGGTGGTGATGTGAGCGTGCTGGGGTGGGAAGGGGAGGGGGAGTGCATGTACGTCGGCTGTGTGTCCGTCTTGGGGAAACTGGCGGTCTGTAGATCCCGATGATCGCTAGCCAAAAGAGACCAGATGCTGACCCAGTGGTGTGTTGGCGTCTTAACGTGTGTTTTTGTTTTCTGCAGTAATTAGCAATAGGTAGGGAAAAACATTATGTCACCATATTCCTCATTTCGAGGAGGAGAATCTGCTGCTCGATCTTCCACCTATTTTTGTATTTTTTGGACTTTTTTTTTTCTTTGCCAAAGTTTTTGTTAGCAGTGTCACGTCATCCGACAACTCATGAAATGTCTCGTACAGTCTGTTATTGTTACTTGATATTGGCTCTCCCGTCGGTTTGTGTACCTCCTTACTGTGCAGTGTTATATTCAGTACTAATCTACCCACTGACAAGATGTTACGCCCAATCACATACGCTCTTTATCTTAGAATATTATCTATCTTTACAATCCTTAAAAAAAAACGAATAGACCCCCCTCTGCTTATCCCACCCATTGTGTCTACATAATCTACTTGTCTTATATACAGTTGGTTTCAGAAATCTGAAACTCCTCCTACATAATCATGCAAAAAAAAAAAGAAAGAAAAAAGACTGGTTTAATTTTAAGGCGCAGGAATTTTTTTTAAATTTCCATTTAATGAAAGCAATTTTTTTTTCAGTGCACTGAAACATCCAAGGCAAAATTCGAAAGGGCATACGGATTAATAAATAGCACAGATGATGTAAAAAAAAAAAAAAAAAAATAGATTTACTTCTGTGAATACAAAGAAGGTGCATCTTTAAAAAAAA
Source organism: Rana muscosa (assembly GCA_029206835.1). NCBI lineage: Eukaryota > Metazoa > Chordata > Amphibia > Anura > Ranidae > Rana > Rana muscosa. The sequence continues at coordinate 174,129,728 of CM055127.1, forward strand.
TAAAAATACAAAAAGTTTACACATGGGAGAACTTTTACCTGGGGGGGAAGGTCCCCTTAAAGTACAAAGCTTCATGGGGAATTTTAGGTTTACCCATTTGTTCTTTCAGCATATCATTGGTGTGTCTGTTTTCACACTCTTTGCCACTTTTAGTAAGTCAATTAATTTTTATCTTTTACATTTTTTTATTATTATTTTGATATTATTATTGTTATTATTTTAATTTCCTTTTAATGAAAGCTATTTTTTTGGTGCACTATTTAGACAAAATAGCCAAGGCACAATTTCAAGGGCACATGGATCAAGACATAGTACAGATGATGTAAAAATAGATTTACTGTGAATATAGAGAAGGTGCAAAAAAACAAAAAGTTTACACATGTGAGAACTTTTACCCGGGGGGGTGGAAAAGGGTCCCCTAAAGTGCAAAGCTTAAATTTTAGGTTTACACATCCGTATTTTAGCATATAATTTTTACACTCTCTGCCACTGTTAGTAAGTCAATTCATTTATTTATTTTTATTATTATTATATTTTTTTTTTAATCCTTTTAATGAAAGCAATTCTATTCATTGCACTGTAAAGAGAGAATATCCAAGGCACAATTTGCAGGGCACATAGATCAACAAATAGCACAGATGATGTAAAAAACAAATGATTTACTTCTGTGAATACAAAGAAGATGCAGCTTTAAATAAAAATTAAAAATACAAAAAGTTTACACATGTGAGAACTTTTATCTGGGGGGGGGGGGGTCCCCTAAAGTGCAAAGCTTCATGGGGAATTTTAGGTTTACTCATCTATATTTCAGCATATGGTTGGTGTGTCTTTTCTACACTCTTCACCACTGTTATTAAGTCAATTCATTTATTTATTTTATTATATTATTATTATTTTATTTATTTGTTTCTTTTTAATTTCCTTGTAATGAAAGCTATTTTTTTTCAGTGCACTTAAACGTCCAAGGCACAATTCGAAGGGCATGTGGATCAAGAACTAGCACAGATGATGTAAAAATAGATTTACTTCTGTGAATATAAAAAAAAAAAAATACAAAAAGTTTACACATGTAAGAACTTTTAGCTGGGGGGGAAGGGTCAACTAAAGTGTCATGGGCAATTTTAGGTTTACCCATCTGTATTTCAGCATATCGTTGGTGTGTCTTTTCCACACTCTCCACCACTGTTATTAAGTCGATAATTTATTTTTATTTTTTACAATTTTTTTTTTTTGCCAAAATAAATATACTGTAAGTAGACAAAAGCCTGCCCCCATTCCCAATTTTTTTTTTTGCCAGTGTAGGGGGTGGTCTCACAGCAGCTGACCCATGCGCTAATGACGAAGGGCCGCTCCGGACGATAACTAGTTAGCGCCTTTGTAAGAGATTCATCTTGTCATACAGCAATAAAGTATTCTGACCTCATAGGTGTCCCACTTGTGACATCAGGAAGATGCCACAAAGGATGGCGGGCTAATTTTCTGAGGTTTAAGAGTGTTGTTGAGAATTTTTTATTTATTTTTTACATTATCACGTGAATAATTTTATTCGTTGTTGTAGGATTATGTTCTGTGTGCACAGGTATTGCATGAGTGCGTGGAAAGGGCCTCTGGTGTCTTTGCACTGTGAGTCTACCAAAGTGAATCTGAGACGAGAGAGTCTTCTAGTGATACTTCAGTATTCTGTATGCGGAAAAAAAAAAAAACGTGCGATAATTTAAGTTACATGGCCTACCCGTCATGTGTCATTGCCATTCCCTGCCAAAAAAAATAAAAATTAAAAAGTGGAGAGGTGGTATGAAATTTTATGCAGAAAAAAAAACAAAGAACAAACTGTCAGCAGGACATAGCAGCCCCCTTGAAGCTCTTCCTCCGTTCTGTCTGTTCGTCTCTCTGTTGCCTTTTTTGCATGAATATGAGCTGTCTCTGTGGATATTTCAAGTCTCTTTTGTCTGGAAAATAAAATGGAAAAAAAACAAAACAAAAAAAATAAAAAATAAAACACTTTTTCACTTCGGGGGAGAGGAGAAAGGGACAGGCAGTTTCTCGCGTGCATGCAAGAATTAAGAACTGAAACCGTGGGGCGGCCATTTTGAACCGATTTTTTTTTTTGTCGACATGCAAGCGGCGTGACAGGTAGAATCGGATCAAGTCTATATATATTTATATCTTTTTTTTTTTTTTTTTTATCCGCCAGGAGGTAGCCATTTGGGGGGATGTTAGTGTCGGCCTTCTCAGTTGGCATATGTCGTGCGACAAAAAAAAATGGCTTCCTCGACAGAGAGAAGGGTTATTTCTCCGTATCTATGCAGCTTTTCATTCTTATCACACCACGGTGAAAAGTGGTCTAACCTGCCTTCAGCTTTAATATTTAATAATTTAATATAAATAAATATATATATAGTGAAATAAAAATAGATATGAATTCTAATGTCAGAATAAAAAAAAAAATATTATTAATTCAGTAAAATAGGAAAAAAATAAAAAAACTTTACAGAGTAGGGAAGATGTCTGTTAATTTGTCTAAATCTGATGTCTTCTGTGTAAACTGAATTTTGTTTTTGAGTGTCTAAAGGGGATATCTAGAAAAGTAAGTAGCTAACATCCCCTTCTTGTACAATACATGTATTTAATTTTCTTGCTTTATTTTCAGTTTATTTATTTTATTAAAAAAAAAGAAGCCTAACTTGCTATTTTAACGGGCCTTAATCATAATAATTTTATTTATTTTTATTTTTTTATATATATTTCTTCTTTTTTTTTTTTTAAACAATTGTAAAGTGTAATTTATAGCTGCTTGGCACTAGACGATGTTCATTCCTGATTTTAGATGTAGTAGCACACAGTGATAAATAATATATTGTTTATATTACAAGAGAGATATGGCAAAATGGAAGCATGTTAAAAAAGAAAAGAAAAAAGGAGAGTGTCTATTAGCAAGTTTTCAAAATGGCCGCCCTCAGCAGCCATATTGTATGAGCGTCTCTGGTCCCGTTGTGTGTGTTGTGCCCTTGGACTTCCGGGTGTCTAATTGGCTTCTGTCGTCTTTGGATTTTGCTGTAAATGTTTTTTCTCCGTTAGCGGCCTTGAAATTTGCATGTTTGTTTAATTTTTAATGAGCGTCTCCGGTCGTGAGAAATATTGAAGTGGTCAACGAGTCCTATGGAGGGTTTCTTGCAGAGAAGGGGGTGGCGGGACAGGGGTGTCGGGAGGTGGGGGGGGTTAGCAAGCCACCAATAAGAGCCAAAAGGTGAAGTCAACGGCCTGAGGAGGGGAGGTGTCTTGTGATGTCACACAGATGTGACGGTTATGGAGAAAAAAATGGTTCAAAGGCATAACCGGTCATCCCGAGGATTAAAAAAAAAAAAAAATGGACTTGCTAATTTTTGTCTGATGTCACAGAGACATTGTCCAATAAAGAATGACCTTCTTTGTCTTAAGAATGGGAAAATTATAAAAAAAAAAAAAAAATTGGTTAATCAGAAAAACAATAAATAAAAAATAAATAAAAGGACATACCAAAGGTTATCTTGAAAATGGGTTTGGAAAATTTTTCAAATATAAGGCTAAGAAGATCTACAAAATGTGGCAAAAATGGTTGACTTTTTCAAAGAGTGACATCATCGGTGGAGCCCCTCCCAGTCTCGGAACTAAATCGGTCAACCGCTCCCTGCAGAAGATGGCCTGTGACATGTGACATCCTCCTGGTTCTCTCCTCCTCCATTCACCCTTCTCCATCAGAGGGGGTCTGTGACATCTCCCTGCTAGCAGAGAAAGGATTAACTTCTTCTGCTTCCCCCCCCTCCCCCTCCTCCCTTACTCCCTCCCTCCTGTCTGATAATCTTTTTCGATGTTTAAAAAAAAAAAAAAAAAACGTCTCAGTTGAAAAAACAAAAATGTGAATTGCAAAAAAAGTTGTTTTAAGGTTGAAAAAAAATATCAAAAAATGAAAAAATATGAAAAACTGCTTGCATGTTACAAAATGTGAAAAAAAAAAAAAAAAATTACAGCAGAAACCGTGGAAAAAAAGAGAAGAGCAAAAAAAAAAAAATCTGAATTCTCGGTTTAAAAAAAAAAGTGTGTTGTCTTTATTTGTTTTTGTTCGTTGTTTTTTGTGGTTTTTTTATTGTGCTGCTGAAAAAAAACAAAAAAAAAGAAGAACAAAAAAGCATAACGTTAAAGAAAAAAAACAAAAAAAAACAAAACAACCCTCACCCTAATGTGTTCATGTCTCCTTGTGTCTGTATTTGACCTGATGTCTCTTGTCCAGGAGGGAAAACTTTGACTCACAAATGGGTAATCCATATACAGTATATATATATATATATAGCCAAGAACAAGATACACTTTGCGTTTATCATATTTTTCTTCAGTGAAAGTTATCATGAATGGCAAAAACAAAAAAAATTATATATTTTTCACATAGAAAAATTATCATTATTTTTTTTGATTTGGTCACTGAGAAAAAAAAAATTTAATCAAAATGATGCAAGTTTGCTTTAATCTCTCTAAAACTTGATTCCTCATTTTAGATTTCTGACTATGCAGTTGGTGCTGATTTATAATATTAATAAAAAAAAACATATATTGTTAATTATTTAGGACAATGCTTAATATTGACCTTGTAATTATAAATAAGGATTTTTAAAACCAAATTTGCTTTTTTTTTGTTATTTTATTAGACAGTGACCAAACTGAAAAAAAAAATATATATTATGCAGCATTAAATTTGTTTGATTTTATCGTTCACTTTTGTCAATTTGTGTCCTTTGAAGTTGCAGCATACCATATATCAGGCATCTGAAACAAAGGACAGTTTATAAAAAAAATGGAAAGAATGATATTTGACTTTAAACCTCTTAATTTTAAAAGTTTATTGGAAAGTTTATTTTTTTTATTTTATTTATTTATTTTTTTATTGCTTACTTTACTAGCATAAGAATTAACAGCTTGTTTGGAAAAAAAAAAAAAGAATTAACAGCTTCAAAGGTGACATACATGAGTATTTGTTATACATTTTCATTTCTAAAGTTCATATCCACATAAGTTAACAAAAAATACTTTTCTCAATATCAGCTAATATCAGGTAAAATTTGTATATAATCTACAAATTTTAAAAACTTCATTGTAGGTTCTTACCTCCTTCCGTTCAGTGAAATTTCATAAAAGGATTCCCCTTTCTTCCTATTTCTTGAGTGATGACTAGGAGGGTCTGACTACTGTAGTCACATGGTCAATAATAATATAAATGAAGAGACAAAAAAAGTAGAAAATTACATTTCTAGGGGCATTCTGGAAAACAAACATAAAAAATTTCCCCCCAAATTGCTATGGTTACAAGGACCTAACAAATTAATTTTTTGGCAGCTTTTATCATAGTGGTCTGTAGACTTTCAAAGGTCATTTTTAAAACTCTATTGCAAAAATTGTATGGTAGATATATAAATTATATATGTTTCATATTTTTTTTATTTATTTTTTTTAAACAAAGTGGTTAACTTGCATGTATTCTGGCATAGTTTCAAAAATTCCAACAAAACAGAAGATATTTTGTTGGAATTTTTGAAACTATGCCAGAATACATGCAGCATTTTTTTTTCAAAATTAAAAAATGCATTGATTTTATTTGGCATTTAAAACATCTATCTATATATATATATATAGATACATTATATATATATATATATATATATATATATATATAGATAGATAGAGAGAGAGAGAGAGAGAGAGAGATATCTATATCTATATATATCTAGATATATATATATAGATATAGATATATATATATATATTTGTCTGTTTTCTAGTCACATATTCTGTAATTCACAGTTTTCTATATTAAGGAAAACAATGAGCGAAACAAAAAAAATGACCAGATGATACAATCTCCATCATTATTTTTTTGCAGTTGGTCCCTGCTACATGTTTCATTCAAATTTTAAGCAATTTAAATTGACTGTTAAATATAGATTAATATGATGGTATAGTAAAAAAAAAAAAAAAAAAAATCTGCAAAAGTCCATTTATCAAAGGAGCTTGCAAAAAAGTTAAATATTTATATGTTACAGAAAAGTTAGCATGCAACAAGCAGAAACAATAGACGATAAATTAAATAGAAGTCACAGACACTAAATTTTATTTGGAAAATTTTAAAATGTAAAGTGCATTATTTCATTTATTTAATGTAAAGTGCATTATTTCATTTATTTTCACCATTAAAACATAAATTTAATCTCTGGGTTTCATTTAGAAAACTTTTTAATTATAAATAAGTATTTTTAAAACCAAAAAAGTTAAATATTTATATGTTACAGAAAAGTTAGCATGCAACAAGTAGAAACAATAGACGATAAATTAAATAGAAGTCACAGACACTAAATTTTATTTGGAAAATTTAAAAAATATAAAGTGCATTATTTCATTTATTTTCACCTTTAAAAAATACATTTAATCTCTGTGATTCATTTAGAAAACTTTAGCTTTTCTCCTTATAAACAAAACAGAAAAACAAAAAACACTTTGCGTTTATCATATTTTCTTCAGTGAAAGTTATCATGAATGGCAAAAACAAAAAAAAATATATATATATTTTTCACATAGAAAAATTATCATTATTTTTTTTGATTTGAACACTGAGAAAAAAAATTTAATCAAAATGATGCAAGTTTGCTTTAATCTCTCTAAAACTTCATTTCCTCATTTTAGATTTCTGACTATGCAGTTGGTGCTGATTTATAATAATAATAATAAAAAAAAAAAACATATTCTGTTAATTATTTAGGACAATGCTTAATATTGACCTTGTAATTATAAATAAGGATTTTTAAAACCAAAAAAGTAAAATATTTATATTTTACAGAAAAGTTAGCATGCAACAAGTAGAAACAATAGATGATAAATTAAATAGAAGTCACAGACACTAAATTTTATTTGGAAAATGAAAAAAATGTAAAGTGCATTATTTCATTTATTTTCACTTTTAAAAAATAAATTTAATCTCTGGGATTCATTTAGAAAACTTTAGCTTTTCTCCTTATAAACAAAACAGAAAAACAAAAAAATATATATTTATTTCCAGCAAAATCTATACAAGACAAACATTATTGTATATCAAAACTTTTTTTTTTGTTGGTCAGAGTAGGAATTTTTACAACCCCTGTAATGGGGTTTTAATGCTGTTTTCATCCTTGTTGGTAGGATTCACCATTTTCAGTGGTCCTGGTGACCATCGTCACCGCTACTGAATATGATTGTGAAATTAAAAACTTTTTAGTGGTCCTTGGAGCAGGGACTGCTGGGAAATGGTCACTGGAAAACCTGTTCTGCTCACAACTGTCTAATGCCACGTACACACGAGCGGACCTTCTTCCGACCAAACTCACATCGAAATTCCATCGGGGAAAAATAGAACAGATTCTATATTTAAATTTCGATGGAATTCATTGGAATTTCTCCGATAAGCCCACACACGGTCGGAAATTTCCGATGAAAAAACTCCGTCTGACTTTTTCCATCGGAAATTCCTATCGTGTGTACGGGGCATAAGGCCGCCATTCTCAACCAGGGTTCCTCCAGAGGTTGCTAGGGGTTCCTTGAGGTGTGGCTGATTGACCTTCCATTTGATGGTGCCTGCAGGTTCCAGGGCCAACACTACTTGGCAGTATGACACCATGACTGACCACCACTATAGGGGGCATTCTTCCCATTGGCCACCAATGTAAAAGGGCATTTTATTTCCCACTGACCTACCAATGAAACAGTTTCCATGAGACCTGAAATTTATTTCAAGGGTTCCCCTGGGGTAAAAAAGAACGAAAAAGACTGGTCTAAGGACTCATTCACATTAGCGGTGCCCTTGTTATGTCGCCTCCTCACCACCTGTTTTCATTCCTAAAAACGTGTGCCACCACGGGACAACCGTGTGCCTTACAAGCATTTGCAGGGTGTTTGCTGTGCGGCCCCATTTATTTGAATAGGTCCATCCTATGGAACAAGACAGATGGTATCATTTTTTCCACGGCTGCAAAGCAAAGCAATGTGGCCATGGCATGTGTTGCCTTTGTAAGGGTTACCTTAGCCTTAGAAGGGATTTCTCCTCACTTTGGAAGAAATGTCGCTCACCACTAGTGATGACCTTGGGTTCAGTCCAAACCCAAGTTCTGCTGAACCCAGTGGTAAGCTGGCATTGCCGGGCCAATTATCTGTGGCCAGGATATTGCCTGGCCTGCAACTACACTTACACAAAAGAAGCAGGGATGCCTGTGACATTATTGACCTACTATGACCCTATGCCCATGACATTACTGACCTATTGTGGCCATGACATTATTGACTTAATATGGCCAAATGGCCATGACGCAATTGACCTATAATGGCCACATGACCTTGACATTTTTGACCTGAGATGGCCACAAGACCATGACATTATTGACCTTATATGGCCACATGGCCATGACATTTTTGACCTGAGATGGCCACAAGGCCATGACATTATTGACCTAATATGACCAAGTGGTCATGACATTATTGACCTAATATGACCAAGTGGCCATGACATTATTGACCTAATATGGCCACATGGCCATGACATTTTTGACCTGATATGGCCACAAGGCCATGACATTATTGACCTAATTTTACCAAGTGGCCATGACATTATTGACCTAATATTACCAAGTGGCCATGACATTATTGACCTAATATGGCCACAAGGCCATGACATTATTGACCTAATATGGTCACATGGCCATGACATTTTTTACCTGATATGGCCACAAGGCCATGACATTATTGACCTAATATGACCAAGTGGCCATGACATTTTTGACCTAATATGGCCACAAGGCCATGACATTATTGACCTAATATGGCCACAAGGCCATGACATTATTGACCTAAAATGGCCTTGTGGCCATGATACAATTGGCCTAATATGGCCACATGACCACAACATTATTGACCTAATATGGTCACAAGGCCATGAGATTATTGACCTAATATGACAGTAACATTATTGACCTAAAATTACTATGTGGCCATGACATTATTGACCTAATATGGCCACAAGGCCATCACGTTATTGGCCTAATATGGTCAAATGGCCATCACACAATTGACCTAATATGGCCACATGGCCATGACATTATTGACCTAATATGGCCACATGACCATGACATTATTGACCTAATATGACCACGTGGCCATGACATTATTGACCTAATATGGCCACATGACCATGACATTATTGACCTAATATGACCACGTGGCCATGACATTATTGACCTAATATGGCCACATGACCATGACATTATTGACCTAATATGACCACGTGGCCATGACATTATTGACCTAATATGGCCACATGACCATGACATTATTGACCTAATATGACCACGTGGCCATGACATTATTGACCTAATATGACCACGTGGCCATGATATTATTGACCATAATATGGTCATGAGCATCACTGTTCCTTTGTGTACATGTAGCTGCTGGGTGGGCAATATGGGAATGTCCTGGTCACAGCTGATTGGCCAATGACAGGCTACTTCTGGGTTTGGACCAAACCAGAACACTTCACTACTGGACAGGTGTTCTCCCCAGTGGCACACAGGCAACAAAAGTGAAAACCTGACATAGGTTTAATTTCCCTACTCCATCCAAAAAAATTGATTTAGCTATACTTGAAGTGTATCTGCAGGTGGAAAACCCTTCTATTCAGGGGATAACACTACCTACCCCAGTGGTGGTCAACTTTCTTGTTATAAGGAGCCGCAACTTGACATCACCAAAGGGCCACATATTATATACAGCATCTCACAAAAGTAAGTACACCCCTCACATTTTTGTAAATATTTTCTTCTATCTTTTCATGTGACAACACTGAAGAAATGACACTTTGCTACAATGTAAAGTAGTGAGTGTACAGCTTGTATAACGGTGTAAATTTTCTGTCCCCTCAAAATAACTCAACACACAGCCATTCATGTCTAAACCGCTGGCAACAAAAGTGAGTACACCCCTAAGTGAAAATGTCCAAATTGGGCCCAAAGTGTCAATCTTCTGTGTGGCCACCGTTATTTTCCAGCACTGCCTTAACCCTCTTGGGCATGGAGTTCACCAGAGCTTCACAGGTTGCCACTGGAGTCCTCTTCCCCTCCCCCATGACGACATCACGGAGCTGGTGGATGTTAGAGACCTTGCGCTCCTCCACCTCCCGTTTGAGGATGTCCCACAGATGATCAATAGGGTTTAGGTCTGGAGACATGCTTGGCCAGTCCATCACCTTTACCCTCAGCTTCTTTAGCAAGGCAGTGGTGGTCTTGGAGGTGTGTTTGGGGTCGTTATCATGTTGGAATACTACCCTGCGGCCCAGTCTCTGAAGGGAGGGGATCATGCTCTGCTTCAGTATGTCACAGTACATGTTGGCATTCATGGTTCCCTCAATGAACTGTAGCTCCCCAGTGCCGGCAGCACTCATGCAGCCCCAGACCATGACACTCCCACCACCATGCTTGACTGTAGACAAGACACACTTGTCTTTGTTCTCCTCACCTGGTTGCCGCCACACACGCTTGACACCATCTGACACCAAATACGTTTATCTTGGTCTCATCAGACCACAGGACATGGTTCCAGTAATCCATGTCCTTAGTCTGCTTGTCTTCAGAAAACTGTTTGTGGGCTTTCTTGTCTTTAGAAGAGGCTTCCTTTTGGGAGGACAGCCATGCAGACCAATTTGATGCAGTGTGCGGCGTATGGTCTGAGCACTGACAGGCTGACCCCCCCCCCCCCCCCCCACCCCTTCAACCTCTGCAGCAGTGCTGGCAGCACTCGTACGTCTATTTCCCAAAGACAACCTCTGGATATGACGCTGAGCACGTGCACCCAACTTCTTTGGTCTACCATGGTGAGGCCTGTTCTGACCTGTCCTGTTATACCGCTGGATGGTCTTGGCCACCGTGCTGCAGCTCAGTTTCAGGGTCCTGGCAATCTTCTTATAGCCTAGGCCAGTGATGGTGAACCTTGGCACCCCAGATGTTTTGGAATTACATTTCCCATAATGCTCAAGTACAATGCAGTGTAGTTGAGCATCATGGGAAATATAGTTGCAAAACATCTGGGGTGCCAAGGTTCACCATCACTGACCTAGGCCATCTTTATGTAGAGCAAGGATATGCAATTAGCGGACCTCCAGCTGTTGCCAAACTACAAGTCCCATGAGGCATAGCGAGACTCTGACAGCAGCAAGCATGACACCCAGAGGCAGAGGCATGATGGGACTTGTAGTTTTGCAACAGCTGGAGGTCCGATAATTGCATATCCATGATGTAGAGCAACAATTCTTTTTTTCAGATCCTCAGAGAGTTCTTTGCCATGAGGTGCCATGTTGAACTTCCAGTGACCAGTATGAGAGAGTGAGAGCGATAACACCAAATTTACCACACCTGCTCCCCATTCACACCTGAGACCTTGTAACACTAACGAGTCACTTGACACCGAGGAGGGAAAATGGCTAATTGGGCCCAATTTGGACATTTTCACTTAGGGGTGTACTCACTTTTGTTGCCAGCGGTTTAGACATTAATGGCTGTGTTGAGTTATTTTGAGGGGACAGCAAATTTACACCATTATACAAGCTGTACACTCACTACATTACATTGTAGCAAAGTGTCATTTCTTCAGTGTTGTCACATGAAAAGATAGAAGAAAATAGTTATAAAAATGTGAGGGGTGTACTTACTTTTGTGAGATCCGGTATATTTTTTTGTATTCAAATGTTATTTATCATTTTTCCACATTAAAAAATTGACATACACATATAAAAAAATGAACAATAATGAAAACAAAAATCACAAAACAATTCATAACAAACCGAAACTGAAACTCTATTATCCATCAAGGTTATAGATGTGATAGGGGAACAGGAGAGCCATAGATCTTTCTATCTACCGATTATACATTATCTTCAGGAATGTCATGTTATAGAAAGTTCTCAGACTGCATACGTACAACATAATCAGAGAGTCCCCTCATCCATTCACAGAATGCATTGTACAAGGTGTTCTGTGATTGGACGAGGGGAGAGGAGGGGCAGCTAAACCACACTTACAGGAGCCATGAGCTATCAATCAAACACCGCAACTGTATTGTAACTCATTTCAGCCTGTGGGATCAGGAGGACAATGCCAAGCACCAGGCACAAAGTCACACTTTCCTGGCAAAGAGAAACATTATAAAGGTAAGCAGAGTTTCTGGCATAGGACACGGGTGGCATTGTGAGCTAAAAAACATTTGTGACACCTGAGTTTGGAAGGAGTGCAGATCTGTGGCGGCATATGTGGGAGGGGGTTGGGAATGGCTGCTTCTCACTTCCTTAGCGCGTCACTCAAACATAAATCTGTACACCTGCTGTGCCCATTATGAGGGGTTTCCACCATCCCTGTGCTGAGTTCCCGGGTCTGTACACCTGCTGTGCCCATTATGAGGGGTTTCCACCATCCCTGTGCTGAGTTCCCGGGTCTGTACACCTGCTGTGCCCATTATGAGGAGTTCCCACCATCCCTGTGCTGAGTTCCCGGGTCTGTACACCTGCTGTGCCCATTATGAGGGTTCCCACTATCCCTGTGCTGAGTTCCCGGGTCTGTACACCTGCTGTGCCCATTATGAGGGGTTTCCACCATCCCTGTGCTGAGTTCCCGGGTCTGTACACCTGCTGTGCCCATTATGAGGAGTTCCCACCATCCCTGTGCTGAGTTACCGGGTCTGTACACCTGCTGTGCCCATTATGAGCGGTTCCCACCATCCCTGTGCTGAGTTCCCAGGTCTGTAAATCTGCATAGCTCCCAACTGTCCCTGATTTGGGGCAATGTCCCGCTGTCCCCCATTCCTCCTCAATTGTTCCTCATTTTGGTCTGATCTATAAAATTGTATAGAAAATGCACTTTTTATCTATCAAAAAGTGTTTCCCAGTGCTAAACCTTTCATCTGATTTCTAAATTGCTGCATTTGTAAATTCCAACAGCCAAGATAAAGGAATAGAAGTGGTAAAAAAAAGCACATGTAGGTTTAACCAATCTTGTTTTTTTTGTACAATTCTCCTTTAAGGGGGCGTGACAAGGGGTGTGTCCTATGCCTGCATACTTTTGCTGACAGGTGTCCCTTATTCCCATCTCAAAAAGTTGGGAGGTATGCATCTGCTATGCCCATTATGAGGGGTTCCCACCATCCCTGTGCTGAGTTCCCAGGTCTGTACACCAGCTGTGCCCATTATGAGAGGTTCCCATCATCCCTGTGCTGAGTTCCCGGGTCTGTACACCTGCTGTGCCCATTATGAGGGGTTCCCACCATCCCTGTGCTGAGTTCCCAGGTCTGTACACCAGCTGTGCCCATTATGAGGGGTTCCCACCATCCCTGTGCTGAGTTCCCGGGTCTGTACACCTGCTGTGCCCATTATGAGGGGTTCCCACCATCCCTGTGCTGAGTTCCCGGGTCTGTACACCTGCTGTGCCCATTATGAGGGGTTCCCACCATCCCTGTGCTGAGTTCCCGGGTCTGTACACCTGCTGTGCCCATTATGAGGGGTTCCCACCATCCCTGTGCTGAGTTCCCGGGTCTGTCCACCTGCTGTGCCCATTATGAGGGGTTCCCACCATCCCTGTGCTGAGTTCCCGGGTCTGTACACCTGCTGTGCCCATTATGAGGGGTTTCCACCATCCCTGTGCTGAGTTCTTGGGTCTGTACACCTGCTGTGCCCATTATGAGGGGTTCCCACCATCCCTGTGTTGAGTTCCCGGGTCTGTACACCTGCTGTGCCCATTATGAGGGGTTCCCACCATCCCTGTGCTGAGTTCCCGGGTCTGTACACATGCTGTGCCCATTATGAGGGGTTCCCACCATCCCTGTGCTGAGTTCCCGGATCTGTACACCTGCTGTGCCCATTATGAGGGGTTTCCACCATCCCTGTGCTGAGTTCTTGGGTCTGTACACCTGCTGTGCCCATTATGAGGGGTTCCCACCATCCCTGTGTTGAGTTCCCGGGTCTGTACACCTGCTGTGCCCATTATGAGGGGTTCCCACCATCCCTGTGCTGAGTTCCCGGGTCTGTACACCTGCTGTGCCCATTATGAGGGGTTCCCACCATCCCTGTGCTGAGTTCTTGGGTCTGTACACCTGCTGTGCCCATTATGAGGGGGTTCCCACCATCCCTGTGCTGAGTTCCCGGGTCTGTACACCTGCTGTGCCCATTATGAGGGGTTCCCACCATCCCTGTGCTGAGTTCTTGGGTCTGTACACCTGCTGTGCCCATTATGAGGGGTTCCCACCATCCCTGTGCTGAGTTCCCGGGTCTGTACACCTGCTGTGCCCATTATGAGGGGTTCCCACCATTCCTGTGCTGAGTTCCTGGGTCTGTACACCTGCTGTGCCCATTATGAGGGGTTCCCACCATCCCTGGGCTGAGTTCCCGGGTCTGTACACCTGCTGTGCCCATTATGATGGGTTTCCACCATCCCTGCCATGGGTTTATGGAGAATATAACAGTTGTAAGATGGGTGAACTGGTGCTCAGAGCAGGTTGTGTAAACACATGGTCCTCATTCCCTGCCATAGGTCTAAACCGTTATGGCAATGTCCTTTTCTTCAAACTGTTCATCAAAAAATAAGTCAGAACACCCAGATAAATAACGATCTACCTTGTGTATATAACATGTAAGAAGTGTGCTTCCCCTTCCTGCATGAGATGACCCGGGAGCACTGACCTCCATCCCTGACATCAGAATAGCGCCCCCCACAGGCAGCACACAGCCCAGCTCTGGGCACACCTGCAGGAGTAGACAGCACTTTAATAAAGGAGCAGAATGGGCATTTGCCCCACAAGGACAGGTATCCATCCAGAACGTTCTAAAGCAACCCATATCTCAACTCCTGGTGGTCCAGGGAGCCATTATACTCTTCTGTATTATAGAGATAAAGTGCCAAAAAAAAGGTATGTGAACTATTTGGTATTAAATGGTTTTCTGCAGAAATTTGCTATAAAATTTGCTCTGATCCTCATCCAAGTCATACCAATAGACAAACATAATGTGCTTAAGCTGATAACACACACAAAAAATAATCCTATTTCTCGTATATTGAACACACCCATTAAACATTCACAGTGCTGAAGGGAAAAGTAAGTGAACCCTTGAAGATAATAAGCTGGTTGAACCTCCTTTGGCAGAAATGACTTCAAGCAAGTGGCTCTGGGTCAGACCTGCACAACGTTCAGGAGGAATTTTAGACCGTTCCTCTTTACAAAACTGCTTCAGCTCAGACACATTTGTAGGGTGTCTGGTGGGAAGGAACGGCTCTCTTGAGGTCATTCCACAGCATCTCTGTGGGGTTAAGGTCTTGGCTCTGACTGGGCCACTACAAAAGCCACATTCTCTTTTTCTGAAGCCAGTCTGTGGTGCATGTACTTCGATGCTTAGGGTCATTGTCCTGCTGCATCACCCCCAACTTCTACTACGCTTCAGCTGGCAGCCACCCTGACATTATTCTGATTCCTGTAGGATATTTTGGTAAACTTGAGAATTTATGTTCCCCTCAATTACAGCAAGTGGTTCAGGCCCTCAAGCAGCAAAACAAGCCCAAATCATGATGTTTCCTCCACCATTCTTCACCATTGGGATGGTATTTTAATGTTTTTAAGCTGTGGCCTTTATTCACCATACATCGTGCAGTGTATTTTTCTTAAACAATTAAACTTTTGTTTTTATAAGTCCACAAAACATTTTTCCAGTAGCATTGTGGTTTGCCAAGGTGCTTGTAGGCAGGTGCAGTCTGTACTCCCCACAGTAGGTGGTACTTGACGGAAGCGGCAATGCAGAAGGGGGAAGGAAGTCGTGAGGAACTTGGTTCCTTTGTGATTTCCTGTGGTCACTAGGTGGCGCTTGATCGAAGTGGCAATGCAGAAGGGGGAAGGAAGTTGTGAGGAACTTGGTTACTCTATGACTTCCTGCGGTCACTAGGGTAACAGCTGTCTGATTGGACACTCAGTAGCCATCTTTGGTCAGGGCAGTGTCTATTTGGCTCGCTTTGTGCAAGTGACTAGTGTAGGACAGGCTCTCCGTCTGACAGGGACAGAGAATAGTAGCAGGGAAAGGTCTCTAAAGGAGTAAAGAAAGTGCAGGGAGTACATTATTGCCACTTAGGATGCCTCCTATTTGGGTAAGGTCAGAGTCCAGGCTGAGGTGGCCACTCCATTCATCTCTCTAGGACGCCTTAGATGTGCGACTTCCAGAGGCTACCCTTTTTTTATCTTGAACCTTGCAGGAGCCAGGATGGGCTCCATCCCCTTTCAGCATGCACCGTATACATACCCCCTTCCTACAGAGCCTGAGCGTCACACATACACTTTCTAGTACATAACCCATGCTTATTCTCTCCCGAGGCCTCACACATCTTCTGTGACTTCCAGGTTGAGTCCCTAGGATACTAAAGAAGGATCCTAACTACCCAAGCTCCTTCACAACCAGGGTCCGCCATCACCTATGCCAGTTCACACCACTTCCCAACTGGCTGGTTGCTTATGCACTCAACCCTAGTCTTTAGCAGTGGAAATATAGCCTCCTCTGAATAGCTTCACTGTACATTAGATATCTGTACTGCATCTTTACTATCTTGTTTTGTCCCCAGGTGTAAACCCTGTTCTTGCGATACATCAAGCATGCATGTACCCCTTTAAGAATGCCCCAAAGTGACTTCAGACCAGGCAAAGTTATGTAAAAAATAAGTTTCTGTATTGAAGTAATAGAAATACAAATGAACAGTTCAACATGGATATTTTCAACACACATTCCTGTAAAAGTTGTTGAAGAAGTGTCCCTGCCCCTTGAGGAAGTTATACCGTACAGTGAATTGGATGTGACCTGACACACAACTATAGCACAAACATGGCGACCTCCATCCCTAAATTGGTTTGTATAAAAGGAGAGCTGTGGGACTTTGAGTGAGGCTACCGCCATGTCAGATATGAACAGAAACATAAAATTTACAGTACATATATTATTTTTTACAATGTAACAATAAATTGTCAAATAAATAGGTAGTCACATGACTTACACTAAATATGCTGCTATATAGCATGCAATACAAATAGAAATTAAACATAGTAACTGTACATAATAAGGTAGATGGGTTAAAAAAACATTGTAGGGACGGATGACTTGGGGCATCTAGGGGCACTCAACGCATTTTCTGGCATTACAGCCATTCATCAGGAGTGTTGTAACATAATATACTGGAAAGGAAGGGGACAAGGATTAATAATGATACTCTTGGAATAAGGGAGGACAGAGAGAATGTGTACCAAAAAAGTAGGGACAATCTGGGATACTCACTGCACAGCCCCAAGGCCAGGCCCGATGTCCGCCAGGGAAGATGGGGGTGACAGGCATGATGTCTCCCCCCGGGATTGAGACGGGGGAACCCTCCAAAGGACGAAGAACAGCGCCCAGAGCATGACACGGTGGTCATAGCCTGATCCAATCGACTATGTGTGCACAAAAAGTGCATAGTGTTCCTGAAAAAAATGTGCATCTATAATGCCAGGAAACGCGTTGAGTGCCCCTAGATGCCCCAAGTCATCTGTCCCTACAATGTTTTTTAACCCATCTACCTTATTATGTACAGTTACTATGTTTAATTTCTATTTGTATTGCATGCTATATAGCAGCATATTTCGTGTAAGTCATGTGACTACCTATTTATTTGACATAATATTTTTTACAATGTAACAATAAATGATGTACTGTAAATTTTATGTTTCTGTTTATATCTGACATGGCGGTAGCCTCACTCAAAGTCCCACAGCTCTCCTTTTCTACAAACGAAGTTATACCATAGTGGATGAGAAAGTCCTTTAGAGCCCTTAGATGAGAAGCACAAGTCCATACCCCTGGAACCCCAACTGGGTTCCCATAAGGGGTGGTTAAGCACAAGTAATAAATCACTTCTACTTATTTGTAAGGTAGGAAAACCTGGAACAGAACTTCCGGCCGACTTACTAACAGAGATGCCCCCCGAGAGGTTGTTACCTCTCTCTTTTTTCATGTGTTTTCCCCAGCGCAGGGCCGTACTTCCAAAAAAGCCTGGGAAAACCTGGCCAGCAGTGTTAACCCTTACCTTTCAGAAAGCACCACCTCAGCAGGGCAACACAACAAATCAATAATTACAACACAGAAATTCAACAGATTCTAACTACGAAAAGAACACAACATTTTATCAAAACTAAAGCCCCATACACACGGTTGGACTTCCATCAGACTTTTCCGTGTTTTTTTGTCCGAACGGAGTTGGTCGGGAACACCCATACTATACACACGCTCTGACTTTTCTGAAAACTTTCCCAAAACTTTTTGCAACATCACGTAGTTTTTCTGCTCTTTACTGCTCTTTACCGCCACCCTTTGGTCAACTTCTGCTATTGTTGGTTGATTTTAACATTAGTTGTTTTGTCCATCGGACAAAAGTCCGATGGTTTTCTGTACACACGGTCGTACTTTGCTCCATTGGACTTTTGTTGGGCAAAAGTTTGTCCGTTTGCAGACCCAACTTTTGTCCGATGAAAACAAGAAAAAAGCAAAAAAAGTTTGTCCGATGGAGCGTACACACGGTCGGATTGTTGGTCCAACTTGCTCAAAATGAAGTTTGTTGGCCAAAAGTCCGACCGTGTGTATGGGGCTATAGAAACACTTTACCACCACCTCCTTACACCTTGCCTGTTCAAAGCTTGACGTATGGTAGACTCATAAACAGGGATGTTTGCACGTTCCAGTGATTTTTTCGAGCCTTTAGCCGTTACTGATGGGTTCTTCTTTACCTCACTGAGAATTCTGCATTTGGACTTGGGAGTCATCCTGGCTGGGCGCCTACTTCTAGGAAGAGTAGACACAGTGCTAAACTGTCTCCATTTTTAGACAATTTGTCTGGCAACTGATGGACGCCTAAACAGTTGAGCTTGCTTTGTATGCCTTTCCAGCCTTATGCAGAACACCTATTCTTGATTGTATGCCTTCAGGGTACTCCTTTTTTCGAGGCATGGCTCACATCAGCTGATGCTTCTTATGAACAGCAATCTTAAAATGTTTGAGTGTTTTTTTATCAATCAGAGTAGCTTTAAACCACACTTTCAGAATCATTTAATTGGACTGGACTCCAGGTGTGCAAACTACTGACTCCAGTTAGCTTTCATTCAAGTAATTAGTCTATGCTTTTACTTACTTTTTCCTCCAGCTCGGTGAATGTTTAATGGGTGTTTTCAATAAAGACACAAGAGGTTAGAATAGTTTGTGTGTTATCAGCCTAAGCTTATTGTGTTTGTCTGTTATTGTGACTTAGAGGAGGATCAGATCACATCTTATGGCAAATTACAGCAGAAAACCAGTTAATGCCAGGGGGTTCACCTACTTTTTCTTGCCATTGTAAATACCTACTTTTAATTTATGTGTAAGGATAACAAAAACAAAAGCAAACCTTACAACTGCTATGGGGCCCAGGAACTGTTTGGCTACATTGTGGTTTATGCAGGCAGCAATAACATTTGGAAAAAACATTTGGATAAAATTTAATTCTGACTTTTCTACAGCTGGAAATTCAATGTAGAAGGTCAGGCCACCATTCGTGGTGCACAAGCCCAGCCACAAAGGATGTGTCCGGTATCATGGTAATGCTAGACATACATTTTTATGCATCATAGCCATGATCATTGGTGATACTAGATGATTTTCTGCAGCTGGGAATTCAAGACATGTGGTCAGGCCACAGACCCAGCCACAGAGAATTCAGAGCTGTGCACCCCCAATGTGCTCCCCACCCCACCATCATGTCATGATCTCCATTGGTGGCCAGCAGTGGTGTCCGGTCTCATTATGATGCTATGTGTACAACATCTTTATAAGTCATAGCCATGAGCAGTGGTGATACTAGATGGTTATTAACAGCCAGGAACTCAAGGTCTCCAGTCAGATCACTAGCCGCAGTGCACAGACCCAACCACAGAAGAAAATAAATTACAATATTGGCGCTTGCAAGTTAAAAAAGACAATGTATATATGAGAAGTTACCAAATAAGTCCTTTGAGCTGTGTGACGAGCTTAGATGTGAGTTGTAACAGTCCAAGAAATAACTGGGCAGCCTTACTGGGGGAGCCGAAGCCGGACTCCAAGCACATGTAAAACAGAACAAAACAAAAACAAAAAAGGCGCCACTTAGTTAAGACTGTTTTTACTTAAATAACACAGAAGTATTAAAGCACTCACTCATAGGTTGACTTTAGTAGGCACAATAAACGTCTGGTCTGTGGTCACATTCCGCTTGCCGGGAGCCTCAGTATTTAGTGATGACCTCCTCGTTTGTTTGTGATGAAATCCGGAATGTTATCCATGCAGGATGTTGCCGGAAGATTCTTCCCACGGAGCCAGAAGGAGGGCTGGAACACAAACGAAGGGTCCAGCTGAGACGCAACACGACGTTCAGCGGGGTGACGTCAGGACCGTCATGCAACGCGTTTCGATGTACAAAGCGGAGAGACGTTCTAGGTCCTTGCGCGCATCTTTTTCAAGCAATGGTATGTCAGGCTAAACTTAGCCCTTTTTATATATGTGTGCGCCTGAGGTGATGTTGCCACCTTGTGGAGATTAGTTAGAAACACATACCCATGAGCAGGATAGTCGACACTAATGTTATCACATTATTAAAGGGAAGATAGAGGCTAAATAAGTAATAAGACTGAACTGAATCTATACATACATAACACATTGATCCAATATTGTATAATAGTACATGATTTTGTAAAAAACACAAAAGAATATATAATAAATTTTATCATATGATGTGTGAAAAAACATAATTAAAATGATTGTGAATGGAGATGCAATGTAAGCAAAAGAATTAAAATAAATACATAATGAAAAGCATACGTGCACAATCCAAGATATATACATGCATGTAATCCATCATGCACAAACATATTATTTGGGTTGTTAGATCGCAGCCCTGATCCATATAGATAAAAATGAATTAAAAATAATTAAAATGCAATTCTGGCTTTAAAATAAGATAAAGGCAAAAACCAGGGAGGGAAAAGGAAGGAAAGGGGGGCGGTAATTGGAGGGATTAAAAATACTAGCCACATTCGATATATAGCATCGAAACTTGGTTAGACTCATGATAATGAGTTTATAAAAAGGGGGAAGATAGGTGAAATTAACTTGGAGTTTGGGGAAAGAAGTTTAGGAAGGGAAAATAAAGGGGAAAAAAAGGGGGGAATTAAAAGATTAATATATTAATTTAATAAAAATATTAAATATAAAAGTTCAGACTCTAGGGCAATTACAGTAAGGTGGAGATTTCTAGTTCTTCGTTAATTCCCCCTGGATTGAGGGTATCTAGAGAATAGATCCAGAAGGTTTCGCGCTCACAGAGCTTGTGAAATCTTTCAGCCTCTGACAGTGTGCCTGGAATTTGTTCCACAACCCATACTCTGAGGCCTACAGTGGATTTCTGGTGGCAACCAGCAAAGTGGCGAGGCACGCTATGTTTGTCTTTTCCACCCTCTATCTTTCTCCTATGTTCGCCAAAGCGTTGGCGTAGAGGTCTTATGGTACGACCTACATACAGCAAGTTACAGGGGCAGATTAATACATAGACAACAAAGTCTGAACTACAATTATAAAATGCATCCAAGTGATATTTTTTGCCTTTAGCAAAAAATTCCTTTTGTCCATGATCAACGAAGGGGCATGTTTTGCACAAATTTTTCTTGCACTGAAACATGCCCTTTAAGGGAAACATGTTGAGATGTTGTAACAGTGGAGATTGTTTTGTCTTCAGTTTACTAGGAGCTATTCTATTTTTCAGATTAGTAGCTCTTCTATATGTTACCTTAGGTACGTCACTAAGAACAGGTTTAAGATGTTGGTCTTCCAGTAAGATAGGCCAATGTTTTTTCAAGATGGATTCCATTTTATTGGACTCTATATGGAACTTAGTTATGAACCGAACTGGTGGGTTGAACTTATTTTTATCCTCATGTTGTGTGCTCTTCGGTGCTTTTGGCTCCAAATAATAATTGTATGCACCTTCTATCAAGGAAGTAGGGTACTCTTTGTCATATAGTTTACGTTTAAGAATTGAACTTTGTTCTATATAATCTGTTTTATTGGTGCAATTGCGCCATAATCTGCAAAATTGGCCTTTTGGAATATTATTTTTCCACTTTTTGTAATGGCAACTATTAAAGTGGAGCAATGAATTGCCTGCAGTTGGTTTGAAGTGATTTTTGGCTTGAATGTTCTTGTCTTGATGATAGAGATCTAGATCAAGAAATGTTAGTCTGTCCCTATCCCAAACATGGGTGAAGGACAGACCACATGTGTTATTATTGCAATGATTCACATCTTAAACCTGTTCTTAGTGACGTACCTAAGGTAACATATAGAAGAGCTACTAATCTGAAAAATAGAATAGCTCCTAGTAAACTGAAGACAAAACAATCTCCACTGTTACAACATCTCAACATGTTTCCCTTAAAGGGCATGTTTCAGTGCAAGAAAAATTTGTGCAAAACATGCCCCTTCGTTGATCATGGACAAAAGGAATTTTTTGCTAAAGGCAAAAAATATCACTTGGATGCATTTTATAATTGTAGTTCAGACTTTGTTGTCTATGTATTAATCTGCCCCTGTAACTTGCTGTATGTAGGTCGTACCATAAGACCTCTACGCCAACGCTTTGGCGAACATAGGAGAAAGATAGAGGGTGGAAAAGACAAACATAGCGTGCCTCGCCACTTTGCTGGTTGCCACCAGAAATCCACTGTAGGCCTCAGAGTATGGGTTGTGGAACAAATTCCAGGCACACTGTCAGAGGCTGAAAGATTTCACAAGCTCTGTGAGCGCGAAACCTTCTGGATCTATTCTCTAGATACCCTCAATCCAGGGGGAATTAACGAAGAACTAGAAATCTCCACCTTACTGTAATTGCCCTAGAGTCTGAACTTTTATATTTAATATTTTTATTAAATTAATATATTAATCTTTTAATTCCCCCCCTTTTTTTCCCCTTTATTTTCCCTTCCTAAACTTCTTTCCCCAAACTCCAAGTTAATTTCACCTATCTCCCCCCCTTTTTATAAACTCATTATCATGAGTCTAACCAAGTTTCGATGCTATATATCGAATGTGGCTAGTATTTTTAATCCCTCCAATTACCGCCCCCCTTTCCTTCCTTTTCCCTCCCTGGTTTTTGCCTTTATCTTATTTTAAAGCCAGAATTGCATTTTAATTATTTTTAATTCATTTTTATCTATATGGATCAGGGCTGCGATCTAACAACCCAAATAATATGTTTGTGCATGATGGATTACATGCATGTATATATCTTGGATTGTGCACGTATGCTTTTCATTATGTATTTATTTTAATTCTTTTGCTTACATTGCATCTCCATTCACAATCATTTTAATTATGTTTTTTCACACATCATATGATAAAATTTATTATATATTCTTTTGTGTTTTTTACAAAATCATGTACTATTATACAATATTGGATCAATGTGTTATGTATGTATAGATTCAGTTCAGTCTTATTACTTATTTAGCCTCTATCTTCCCTTTAATAATGTGATAACATTAGTGTCGACTATCCTGCTCATGGGTATGTGTTTCTAACTAATCTCCACAAGGTGGCAACATCACCTCAGGCGCACACATATATAAAAAGGGCTAAGTTTAGCCTGACATACCATTGCTTGAAAAAGATGCGCGCAGGGACCTAGAACGTCTCTCCGCTTTGTACATCGAAACGCGTTGCATGACGGTCCTGACGTCACCACCGCTGAACGTCGTGTTGCGTCTCAGCTGGACCCTTCGTTTGTGTTCCAGCCCTCCTTCTGGCTCCGTGGGAAGAATCTTCCGGCAACATCCTGCATGGATAACATTCCGGATTTCATCACAAAACAAACGAGGAGGTCATCACTAAATACTGAGACTCCCGGCAAGCGGAATGTGACCACAGACCAGACGTTTATTGTGCCTACTAAAGTCAACCTATGAGTGAGTTGCTTTAATTCTTCTGTGTTATTTAAGTAAAAACAGTCTTAACTAAGTGGCGCCTTTTTTGTTTTTGTTTTTGTTCCAACCACAGAAGATGCAGAGCATGCGTACCCCCAACGTGCTCCTCACCCACCATCACGCCATGTTCTCTATTGGTGGTCAGCAGTGGTGTCCATCTCATGGAAATGCAATATACACAACATTTTTATGAGTAGTAGCCTTGAGCAGTGGTGCTACTAGATGATTATTAACAGCTGGGAATTCAAGGTTTGCTATGAGGTCACCAGCCACAGAGAATGCAGAGTTGTGTATCCCCAACGTGCTCCTCATCCCACCATCATGTCATGTTCTCTATTAGTGGCCAATACTGTCTGGTCTCACGGTAATATTGCATATACAACATTTTTATGTGTCATAGCCATGATCAGTGGTGATACTAGATAAATATTAACAGCTGGGAACTCAGATCCAGTGGGGTCCACCAGCCATGGTGCACAGGCCAACCACAGAAGATGCAGAGCTGTGTGCCCCCAACGTGCTCCTCAACCCACCCATCACGCCATGTTCTCTATTCGTGGCCAGCAGTAGTGTCCGCTGTCATGGAAATGCTATATATACATAATTTTTATGAGTCGTAGCCATGAGCAGTGGTGATACTAGATGAATATTAACAGCTGGGAATTCAAGGTCTCCAGTCAGGTCCACCAGTCCCAGGCCCAGACACAGAAGATGCAGAGCTGTGTGCCCCCAGCATACCCCTCTTCCACCTTTACCAGCACTCTCCTTACCCTACCATCATTGCCATGTCTCTAATTGTATCCAATGGTGGTGGTCCAGTCTTGTGGTTCTGCTATACGTATATACGCATCTACAGAGGAGCAGAAGTCAGACCTTGTCCACCCAAAACTAACCTGGATGGGATGAGAACTTTGGGGGTTTTCTTGGAGGTGGATGGCCAAGTCCTGCAGCTGTTCCAGGACCAAAAAAGCCTATTGCAAGGTTACCCTGACTTTGGTTTTTATTTAAAGCAGTCCACCCCTCTCTCTTCAACCTGACACAGAGGAAGTTTTACAGAAAAAGGAGTTTGTGCTTTAAAAGGAACTTCTTCCGGAACTTGGTGCTGCGTGACTTTGGTGCACAACCTGCATGCTATCAGCACAGATGCTCCTGGAACAGGACAAAACAGGTATGTAGAAGAATTTTGGGTTAAGCATTGGGTGAAGTTTAAATCCAAAAGGCTTATTTTATAGTGGGTGAAGGTAAACGTTAAGGTTGGGGGATTATGTTAAGAAACATGTTAGGTAGCTGCAGGGTTTTTTTTTTTCTTTTTTGTCATGGCTCCGAAAACTACCAACCTCATGGCACTAAGAGCAAATATAGCAACACTGGTTTGAAGTACAGTATGGAGGCTGACTTTGATGGCCTGGCCTTCTAGTGTCCTGATTGTCATGCTTCAAAAAGTCATTAACTGTTCAGCCTTTTTCATAGCATGACAGGTGTATTGGGGTGTAAACCCAGCTGCCAACATTCCCACATTAGGGCCTTTACAGCTTGCTCATAGCAGAGGCTAGCCATCTCTGTGGTTAGCTGTTTGCAATAGCCAAAAGTGCTGCACCTGTGTAGACACAAGATGGCGCTGTTGATATACAAGTGAAAGATTGCAGTGCTCTCAGTGACCACATGATGCCACTATTACATACAGTATGTAATGACCATAAGAAATACTCCAGTGTGCAACAATGGGGAATATATTTTATTTTGTTAGAAAAAGGGCTGCATACACACAGTAGTTCAAGTAGAGGGGGAAAAAAAAGTAAAGGAGGAGAGGGAAAAAGGAAGGAGGAGAGGGGAAAAAGGAAGGAGGAGAGGGGAAAAAGGAAGGAGGAGAGGGGAAAAAGGAAGGAGGAGAGGGGAAAAAGGAAGGAGGAGAGGGGAAAAAGGAGGAGGAGAGGGGAAAAAGAAAAAAGGGAAGGAGGAGAGGGAAAAAGGAAGGAGGAGAGGGAAAAAGGAAGGAGGAGAGGGAAAAAGGAAGGAGGCGAGGGAAAAAGGAAGGAGGCGAGGGAAAAAGGAAGGAGGCGAGGGAAAAAGAAAAAAGGAAGGAGGAGAGGGAAAAAGGAAGGAGGAGAGGGAAAAAAGGAAGGAGGCGAGGGAAAAAGGAAGGAGGCGAGGGAAAAAGAAAAAAGGAAGGAGGAGAGGGAAAAAGGAAGGAGGAGAGGGAAAAAGGAAGGAGGCGAGGGAAAAAGGAAGGAGGCGAGGGAAAAAGAAAAAAGGAAGGAGGAGAGGGAAAAAGGAAGGAGGAGAGGGAAAAAAGGAAGGAGGAGAGGGAAAAAAGGAAGGAGGAGAGGGAAAAGGGAGGAGGACAGGGAAAAGGGAAGGAGGACAGGGAAAAGGGAAGGAGGACAGGGAAAAAGGAAGGAGGAGAGGGGAAAAGGAAGGAGGAGAGGGAAAAAGAAAAAGGAAGGAGGAGAGAGAAAAAGGAAGGAGGAGAGGGAAAAAGGAAGGAGGAGAGGGAAAAGGAAGGAGGAGAGGGAAAAGGAAGGAGGAGAGGGAAAAAGAAAAAGGAAGGAGGCAAGGGAAAAAGAAAAAAGGAAGGAGGAGAGGGAAAAAGGAAGGAGGAGAGGGAAAAAGGAAGGAGGCGAGGGAAAAAGGAAGGAGGGCGAGGAAAAAGAAAAAGGAAGGAGGAGAGGGAAAAAGGAAGGAGGAGAGGGAAAAAAGGAAGGAGGAGAGGGAAAAAAAAGGAAGGAGGAGAGGGAAAAGGGAAGGAGGACAGGGAAAAGGGAAGGAGGACAGGGAAAAAGGAAGGAGGACAGGGAAAAAGGAAGGAGGAGAGGGAAAAGGAAGGAGGAGAGGGAAAAAGAAAAAGGAAGGAGGAGAGAGAAAAAGGAAGGAGGAGAGGGAAAAAGAAGGAGGAGAGGGAAAAAGGAAGGAGGAGAGGGAAAAAAGGAAGGAGGAGAGGGAAAAAGAAAAAAGGAAGGAGGAGGGAAAAAGGAAGGAGGAGAGGGAAAAAGAAAAAGGAAGGAGGAGAGGGAAAAAGAAAAAAGGAAGGAGGAGAGGGAAAAAGAAAAAAGGAAGGAGGAGAGGGAAGAAGGAAGGAGGAGAGGGAAAAAGAAAAGGAAGGAGGAGAGGGAAAAAGGAAGGAGGAGAGGGAAAAAGAAAAAAGGAAGGAGGAGAGGGAAAAAGGAAGGAGGAGAGGGAAAAAGGAAGGAGGAGAGGGAAAAAGAAAAAAGGAAGGAGGAGAGGGAAAAAGGAAGGAGGAGAGGGGAAAAAGAAAAAGGAAGGAGGAGAGGGAAAAAGAAAAGGGAAGGAGGAGAGGGAAAAAGGGAAGGAGGAGAGGGAAAAAGGGAAGGAGGAGAGTGAAAAAGGAAGGAGGAGAGGGAAAAAGAAAAAGGAAGGAGGAGAGGGAAAAAGAAAAAGGAAGGAGGAGAGGGAAAAAGAAAAGGAAGGAGGAGAGGGTAAAAGAAAAAGGAAGGAGGAGAGGGAAAAAGAATGTAGCAGAGCCTCACTCTCCCTCTCTGTGTTTCCTCGTGAGAGGGACTTGTGTCTAGGGGTACCTGGGAGAGGAGAGTGCAGGAACACTACGCCAAGCTCTCCCCTCGTATGTGTATGAGGTTTGAGCAGAGTTAGTTCAATTACCTCCGGGTCTGTCCACTGCATACGAAGCCTCAGTTGTTCCATGGAGATGTGTCTGCCAAAAATAGCCCCACACCAATCGAAAGTCCAACACTCCTTTATTTCTCGTACAATACGGTGAACACAATCAGTTGAACTTCCAATAACAGACGAACCATGGGGAGGGGGGGGGGGTACGAGTAGCAGGGCCTAATAGCAGGCCTCTGCCACTGACCTGATTGGAATAGTTGGACCGCTGCCACCGGTCATTGAACATGGACTGAACTTCCTCTCTGAACTTGGCCCCTGTCCGGGAAAGATATCCCTCCGGGCGGTCTCCAGAGGTTCACCCGGCACTGGCAATATGCTACACCAGGTCTTTGGGTGAGTCCCTCCTCCGGTCCCTTACGCCTCTGGATTCGGGTGCCCCACTCGGGGCCCCCTAGGACAATACCTCCCTCGCAGGACCCAGCGGAAGGTACTGGGCCCCAGGCCTCCGGCTGAGTACCTCACCCCAGACTGAAGGTGTCTGGGATGGAACATGAACTCCAAGTGTCCCAGGCCTAGGCCGCCTGGACACCGACCGCGAACAGCAGCCCTCAGGCTGAAGGTGCCTGGGACTCGAACCTTGTGGCGAAGATGTCCGCACCCTTTATACCCTCTCCCAGCAAGCACGGCGGGTTCCCCGCCCCGCCGTACAACCACTGCGAGAGGTCACAAAGGGTACGGCACTGCAGCGATGGTTCAATCCCGGCCCAAAGTGACAGCGCCACCTGCTGGGCCGCAGGGAACTATGCATCACTGGTGTCTTCACCAGATTTAAAAGTACATACCCGCTACAAGAAAAAGGAAGGAGGAGAGGGGAAAAAGAAAAAGGAA
The DNA here is from genome assembly GCA_029206835.1 of Rana muscosa. Classification (NCBI taxonomy): domain Eukaryota; kingdom Metazoa; phylum Chordata; class Amphibia; order Anura; family Ranidae; genus Rana; species Rana muscosa. The sequence continues at coordinate 174,158,315 of CM055127.1, forward strand.
GGAGGAGAGGGGAAAAGAAAAAAGGAAGGAGAGGAAAAACAAAAAGGGGAAGGAGGAGAGGAAAAACAAAAATGGGAAAGAGGAGAGGAAAAACAAAAAGAGAAGGGGGGAGAGGGAAAAAAAAGGGAAGGAGGAGAGGGGAAAAAAAGGGAAGGAGGAGAGGAAAAAAAAAGGGAAGGAGGAGAGGAAAAAAAAAGGGAAGGAGGAGAGGAAAAAAAAAGGGAAGGAGGAGAGGAAAAAAAAAGGGAAGGAGGAGAGGAAAAAAAAAGGGAAGGAGGAGAGGAAAAAAAAAGGGGGAAGGAGGAGAGGGAAAGGAGGAGAGGGAAAAAAAGGGAAGGAGGAAGGGAGATGCGAGGAAAAAGGGAAGGAGGGAAAAAGGGAAGGAGGGAAGAAGAGAAAAGGGAGGGAAGAAGAGAAAAAGGAGGGAAGAAAGAAAGGAGGCAAGAAGGGAGGGAGAGGAGAAAAAAGGAAGGAGGCAAGAAGGGAGGGGAGAGGAGAAAAAAGGAAGGAGTGAAGAAGGGAGGGGAGAGGAGAAAAAAAAGGAAGAAGGGAAGGGGAGAGGAGAAGGGGAGAGGAGAAAGGGAAGGAGTGAAGGGGAGAGGAGAAAGGGAAGGAGGGAAGGGGGGAGGGGAAAAGGAAGGAGGAACGAGGGAGGGGAGAGGAGAAAAGGACAGAGGGAAGAAGGGAGAGGAGAAAGGGAAGGAGGAAAGAAGGGAGAGGAGAAAAGGAGAGAGGGAAGAAGGGAGAGGAGAGGTGAAGAGGGAAGAGGGGAGGGGACAGGAGAAAATGAAGGAGTGAGAAGGGAGGGGGGAGGAGAGAAGGAAGGAGGGAAGAAGAGAGGGGAGGAAAGTAAAGAGGATAAGAGATAAAAAGGGAGGAGAGGAGGAAGGAAAAAAAAGAGGAAGCAGGAGGACAGGGGAAGAGATAAGGAGGAGGAGATGGAATAGGGACAATAAGGGATAGAATAGGGAGGGGGAATAGGAAAAGAGAGAGGATAGGAAAGAAGCGTAAAGGGGTGGAGAAGAAAAGAGAGGGGGAAAAGAAGGAGGAGGAAGAGGAGAGAAGGCAGAGGAGGGGAAGAAAGGGAGTTAAAAGCAGAGTAGGGGTCAGGAGAAAAAATGGAGAGGAGATAGAGAAAAAAGGGAAAGAGAAGGGGGTGTGAGGGGAAAGTATAAGTTTAAGGAGAGAAGGGTGATAAAGTGAGAGGAGAGAGAAGGTGGCAAGGAAGGAAAGAGAGAGGAGAGTGGAGGAGAGGAGGAGGGTGGTGGAGAGGAGAGAAGAGGAGGAGAGGAAGAAAAGAGAGGAGAGTGGAGGAGAGGAGGAGGGTGGTGGAGAGGAGAGAAGAGGAGGAGAGGAAGAAAAGAGAGGAGAGTGGAGGAGAGGGTGGAGGGTGGGTGGAGAGGAGAGAAGAGGAGAAGAGGAGGGAAAGAGAGAGGAGAGTGGAGGAGAGGAGGAGGGTGGTGGAGAGGAGAGAAGAGGAGGAGAGGAAGAAAAGAGAGGAGAGTGGAGGAGAGGAGGAGGGTGGTGGAGAGGAGAGAAGAGGAGGAGAGGAAGAAAAGAGAGGAGAGTGGAGGAGAGTGGAGGGTGGTGGAGAGGAGAGAAGAGGAGAAGAGGAGGGAAAGAGAGAGGAGAGTGGAGGAGAGGAGGAGGGTGGTGGAGAGGAGAGAGAAGAGGAGAAGAGAGGGAAAGAGAGAGGAGAGTGGAGGAGAGGAGGGGGGAGGTGGAGAGGAGAAAAGGAAGGAAAGAGAGAGAGAGGAGAGTGTAGGAGAGGAGGGGGGTGGTGGAGAGGAGAGAAGAGGAAGGAAAGAGAGAGGAGAGTGGAGGAGGGGGTGGTGGAGAGGAGAGAAGAGGAGGAGAGGAAGGAAAGAGAGAGGAGAGTGGAGGAGAGGAGGGGAGGTGGAGAGGAGAAAAGGAAGGAAAGAGAGAGAGAGGAGAGTGTAGGAGAGGAGGGGGGTGGTGGAGAGGAGAGAAGAGGAAGGAAAGAGAGAGGAGAGTGGAGGAGAGGAGGGGGGTGGTGGAGAGGAGAGAAGAGGAGGAGAGAAGAGGAGGAGAGGAAGGAAAGAGAGAGGAGAGGAGAGGAGGGTGGTGGAGAGGAGAGAAGAGGAGGAGAGAAAGAGGAGGAGAGGAAGGAAAGAGAGAGGAGAGGAGAGGAGGGTGGTGGAGAGGAGAGAAGAGGAGGAGAGAAGAGGAGGAGAGGAAGGAAAGAGAGAGGAGAGGAGAGGAGGGGGTGGATGGAGAGGAGAGTAGAGGAGGAGAGGAAGGAAAGAGAGAGGAGAGGAGAGGAGGAGAGAAGAGGAGGAGAGGAAGGAAAGAGAGAGGAGAGGAGAGTGGAGGAGAGGAGTGAAAGGGCTGCAAAGTAAAACCTTTTTCTGTCCACACTCAATGCGAATTGTAATATTAAACCAAAAAAAAGAGACATTTGCGCCTCATTCCCTTACGGCCACCCCCCCCCCCCCCCCCCCAATCACAGACACCGGACACAGTTACCATAATCATATCATTTATTTATAGAGCTCATTTACAATTACAAAATAAATTACTGCAGGTCCTGCACATCTGCTGACTTACTGGCAGATTTACTGTAAACAAAAAAAATAATGGTATTCTCAGCTGACACTGTGCTCAGCCCTGACCTGGCTGTCATGTCGGTACACCTACCTCACATAGAACTCCAACCAACATATGCATCCAATACTTTGCATTCTGCCGGCTTGTACATTCTTTGAGCCTTCCCATGATAAATCCACTCATCTGTTATAATTTCAGTTACGGGTGGAGCTCAAGTCATGCACCCGTTTCATACCAGGGGAGTAACAAGCTCCCCACCATAATTCCTAGTCCTGTTTGTGTGGGCAGAGTCTTACTCCTCTGCTGCATCCTGCTTAATGACTGCGGCAGATGGGCATCGCTGGGGACTCAAATACAGAGATCTAGCCCTGGAGTCTGTAAGAGATATAAAATCTGGTAGGTGCTCCAGCCTGCTGGTATCTCCATAGTAAAGTGGACTCACCCTTCCAGCACCCAGAATTACACCTTCTTATTTCCATGTGTCCCCCATTCCTGCACCTTCTATCCCTTTAAGGTGGTTGTTACATAATGAAGAACCTCAGGGAATAATACAGAAAGCCTCCAGTCTATATATATATATATAATCATGAGAGTTTGATTAACTTATTTTTATACTGTACAGTAAGTATCCATAATACTTTTTTTGATACTGAATTCCCTTCCCCCCCCCCCCCCCCCCCATATGCACACTAGCTGAAATGTTTAATCTGGATGACAGTGGGAGGTGCTTAAAGGGCATGTCAGTCAAACTTTTTTTTTTTTTTATTTGTATACACTTAAAGCAGCACACTGAGTTCAGACATGTGTCCGGGGGTGTGGCACCCATAACACAAAATGTTTCTAGCTTTTTAAATGCCTGATTTTAATATGGCCCTCGGATGACTGGGGAAGCTGAACGTTTTTGGTGTATTTAATAAGAAAATGAGGTAATAAATGCTGCAGAGCAACCATGAATGTTGCACAGCCCCTGTTATTCAGCGCCCTGCTGTCCCTTTAAATATTGCACATGGTAAGAATTAATTAAATAAATCACAATAAATATTCAGTAATATATAGATAAAAAACAAAAACAGATGTGGATTTTTTGAGCCTATAAAGAGGTAAAATGGATACAATGTATTTATTCATTTCCCTTATATCCTTTCTTTTTATGGTCCCAATACACTAAAGGCCAGTGGCGTTCTGCTATTATGTTGGTGCTCCATAGAGAATAAATAAAATGCTTTATTTTTTACCTCTTTATAGTCTTCCATATCCTCCATATAAAACATAAATCGATATAACTTAAAGTGGTGCTCCACCCTAAAAATAAAAAAAAATCACCAAAAAATAAAAAAAAAAATAGAAAAAATAAAAAAAAATTCTATTTTTTTTTGAGTAAAAAATATTTTTTTTCTATTTTTTTTTCTATTTCTTTGCTTTTTTTTGTGAATTTTTCTTAGTAAAAAATATTTTTTTTTTCTATTTTTTTTTTTTTTTTAAGAAACATTCACTAAAAAACTGCAAAAAAATAGAAACATTTTTTTTTACTCACCAGAAATGCCGGTTTCTATGCGGAAGTCCCTAATCTGCCTCTTCCTTATCCGCGGCTGGTCTTCTTCCGCATCCTCCTCGCGTTGTCTTCTGGTGAATGGGGCGCGCTGCGTTCTGGGAACTGTGTGTATCCCAGAGAGCAAGCCGCCCATTCAGAAAACAATGCGAGACTCGTGCATGCGTAGTAGGAAAACAGGCAGTGAAGGATGGCGGCGCTGGGAGCTGCCAGGATCGAGGGATCGGCCTGGGGGGGGGGCTGACATCGCGGGCGAGTAGGACAGGTAAGTGTCCTTATTAAAAGTCAGCAGATACAGTGTTTGTAGCTGCTGACTTTTAAAAAAAAAAAAAAATCGTGGTGGAACCCCTTTAATGTGTAATAATAGATGCAGCATATTGATCTGTCATCAGTGTGGACCAACTCGCTATGTTTGGCCTTGGCCTGTAGGTGGCACTGTGTGTAACACATGGACGCTCCACCTAGAGGCCAAAAGACGGAATTACATGGCAACATTTCCGCATTGGTTTTCGGAATTATTTATGTGGCAGAATACAAAAACGGATCCATACAATGTAAATATAAAAAAGTTTAACACATTAATACTAAAATGCTGGATCTCAGGAGCAGCATGAAAAGAGCAACGTGGAAAAGATTCAACCACGGAGACTTAGACCACTTTCACACTGAGGCGCTTTTCAGGCGCTTTCACGCAAAAAAAAAAAAAAAAAGCGCCTGAACAGCTTATGAAAACTTATTTCCATTAAAATCAATGAATGCTTTCACACTGGGGCAGTGCGCTGACAGAGCGGTGAAAAAACTACCCTCTCCATTGAAATGAATGGAAAGCTCTTCAAAAACGCCTGAAAAGCTCTTCAAAAGCGCTCAGTGTTTTATACTGGCAGTTTTTCGAGCGCCTCAGTGTGATAGAGGCCTTAATTGAATGACCTATCCTTAAAGTAAACCTGTGAAGAGTAAAACGTAGAGGCGGCCATGAAGATGACCAGCTTCCCGGCGTTCATACGGATTCCCCTTTGCGTTAAAAAGTCACTGACCTGGAAGAAATTGACCGATAATGACCCCTGACCTTTTTTTTTTAACCCTTTTGATCTGTATATTTGTTTGGGTTAACATTGAAGATAGTGAAAATCAGGATGTTGCAGGATAGACCCATATTGTTGTAAATGTATGTTTTGCCTTATTTCCATGTAATGTAATATATGCTTATTGGTAATGATATGAAAGCTATATGTATGTATAAACATTAATAAAATAAATGTAAAAACATTGAAGATAGTGGATTACCAGGACAGCTGGCAACTAAATATTAGTTATTAACTGAAGACAAAAAAAAAATTAAACTATAACTGAAGACAAACTTTTT